>CM021783.1:4224413-4406254 GCA_011076525.1 Nettapus auritus
AAAAAATAAAAAAAAAATTCAACTTCCTCCAAGCTTTGTCTTCTCAAAATAAAACAACTTGAAGGCACAATGGTGTTCTCATTTGCAACCCTAAAAAAGCTTAGATCGAGGCCTTTCTCTCTACAACACTGCTGTGTCCTTCTACTTAACCAGCATCTTTATGCTGTGCGCATCTCGTTAGCAGCTTGAAGCAGGTGTGCTTGCAAGGCAGCTAAAAAAGTCTGCTTTTTTTTGGAATTACATCAGCAATATGGTTAGGCATCTGTTACCATCACTGCAGCTGAGTTGCAGGTCACTGATTTACCCAGCTCGCTTTTTGTACCCTCTCTGCGTGCTGCAGACACGAGGTCTGATATTTTGGTATAAGCAGGACAGTGCAGACAAATAGCATAGCTTTGGGTGCTGAGTATATAACTCACTACGTTGCAATAAATTCATCTTTTGCCATTTTCTGTCCAGGCTCCCTAGTCAGCTACTGGCTTAAACTGCAATGGGGACATCCAGCTAGTCTCCAGAGCTGCTTTAAATTGGGGTTGATGCTAGCCTTTATGGAACGGTACCAACGCCGAGTGCTGGGGAGCCGGGTTTGTGCCTGTGGGATGTGGCAGTGCCATCCTGCAGAGAGCTGAGTGCTGAGCTGCAGCTGTAAGGGCGAAGTTCTCGGGGTGGATTGTACTTGGGGTAGTTGCGTCCTTGCCAGGTGATTATATGGCAGGTCATCTCATTTTTAAAATGGTTTGCTGGCATACTGCTTACTCCTTTAGGCCCTTGATGTTAGGATTTATCCCGTACCTTGACATGGGGTAGCGCTATCTTAATTGCTCTTGGCACAGTTGGAGGTAGATGCAGCATCTCAGGCTGGGGGAGGGAGGAGGGAGAGCCTCTGGGGAGCCCAGGGGTGTTTTTCTCTTGTCTGCCTGGGTGATTGAATTGCCTGGAGTTCAGCTGCTGAGCGGCTGGGTTTTATTGTGTGATTTGTCTCCTGAGGTTTGTCAAGGGGCCTAGATCCTTGAAGCAATATTCTTTTTTTTTCTTTCCTTATTTTTCTTTTGAATTTTGAAGAAATTGAACTAAAAGATGTTGAAAATGTCTGATATGTTATTGCGCTTAAAACTTCTCAAATACTAAGCCTGCTAGCGTCCCAGACAGCTAGGTGTAGAACACAAGTTTCGGTCTATCTTTTCAGTGAATACGACAGATAAATTAGAAGATGTTTTTATGGTCTGCCAAAGATACTGGTCGCAGAGTTGGGAATAGAAACGGAGAACTTTGCTGCAGTCATCAGACCACCCTTCCAACCATATGCCTGTGTTTCAGTGCTCAGCCTTCTGCAAACACTTGCAATTAGCGATCTGTGCTGTGCTGCTCAAGCTATCAGAGACATCTCCATTTAATTTATTATCCTGCAAAAGATCTAAGCCTTTACATAGTTATACCCTGGCTGTGTTCCTTTGTGAATTATTTACGGTAGTATTTTTGGTCTTCAGTCATCCAGTTTTGGCTAAAACTATTCTTCCTCCAGTTTCCTGCCATTTATCCTTCATGTACGAAGCCAAACTTTTAGATTGTCCGATTACCACATTTCAGACGTTGTCATTAACCTCTACCTTGGAAGGAGCAGACGTTACTGAAACCGTAGGTTAGCGTATAGAGAGCAGATGAGAAGATTTGCTCTTTTTTAAAAGGGATGGTGTCAAGCGACTTCCTATTTTAAGCCTCCTCTGCTTTTAATAATCCAAAGTTATTTTGTAACTTTGGGAGGTGACTTGTTTTTTAAACAATTAAATTATTGCTATTGATTTTTTGTTTGCTGCCACTTGAATTTCCCAGCTGGACAATGAAAGGTCCCTATTTTAGCCAGATGTTGCAGTAAGCACTGCTTTTGTCTCCCATCGAGAAAAGTTCTTTGTGGGAAGGCTGCACAGGATCAGATATTTTCTCTATTTAAGTTGTTTCATTTTCAGTTCTCATGCTCCGGGACAGTCCTATGATCTTTGCATTGGCAAGCAAATATTGCTGATTTTGTGAAACCCAGCAGCACGTTTCAGTGGGAGTTGCAGCTTCTAAACTTCACAGCACAGCAAAAGCTTACCTGTGGAAAAGTGATGTTTAAAGGAGAGTTGTGTTATTTTCCCTTTAATTATAATAGCGCCTAAAGAGCTGCTGGAGACATGAAAAGACCAAGGCGTTCTCTGTAGGCGCTCTGTCACCAGTGCAGCTGTAGAAAATAACCTGGTTTTTACTGAAGGCACAGAGGGAAAGCATTAACTCTTGTGATGCTTGGGAGATGCTTTGTGAGTGCAAAAGATAAATATTCCTTGCTAATAGGGATTTTATGAGTGTTTTTTACTCTAAATACTATAGTTATAATTATGTGGGAAGTATATGAGTAAGTTAATGAGATAAGGTTTCAGTAGGAAAGGAATTAGAGAATGAGGGGTCCATTTTTATGCAAGAAGGGCACCAGAGGGAGAAAGTAAGAAGTGACCAGTGAATATGTATGTGTTTTCCTTTCCTTTTGCCCTGTAGCATAAAATTAAACCTGTTTTTCTTTTCTGCACCTTTTAACAAGTTGTGCATGAGTTCACATACGATCTTTAGCTTGTCGTTGGCATGGCAGCGTTACAGAGATGGGCTGTCATGCAAGTCTTCAGGCACTTTAATAGAGAATGGGACCCTTCTTCTTGCCAGCTAGTTCCAGTTTCTTTCTGCTTTCTCCATTGCTAAGGAAGAGGCTCTGACAAGCTCTGCTCCTGCTGTTTGTTCTAACCTGGAGCAAGGCTGTGAGAGTTGTGACAGTGTCACCACCTTCGCAGCACCACACTGGGACAGCTTGGACAGCGTGGTGGAGCTCCAGGTGGGAAGGACACGGAACAGGGAGAAAAACTGGAGAGTGCTCTCCTGCAAACACCAAGCGAAACAGTGAAAAGTGAGAAGGATGGCCCCAGTGCAGGATGTGTTTTCAGACAACGCTTAACATCCTTTGAACTCCGTGTTGTCTGGTGAGACCCAGACTCTTTGTAGTATGGGCTTACCGTGAGCTATCCTCTTGGGGACGGCTCTTCTCCCCTCCACCTGCTACAGCCTCTTCCATGCAAAACCATTGGTCTCATAATTAAAATAGCAGCAGGAGACGGAAGGAGCCTGAACAAAAAAAGATCTCCCTAGTGAAAGGGCAATGGCTTTTTGACTGCTTCCATTCTGTTGTGTCTTTGGGCTGTTCAGTTTTGCTTTCCTGGATTAGACGTTTTGTGGATATTAGCATTGGTACTCGTCTTGGTGACATGAATACTTTGGTATCATACAGTGTGAACCTTCCATTCACATCAAAAGAAATTTTGCTCTGCTAATGAACAAAGAAATCTGGCTCAGTTGCTTTTTGTAATATCTGCAGGTTACTTTGCAGTTTGCTTTCTTTTTCAGTTTTCGTTGTCCTAGGTGTCATCTGTAAACTCGTCCATGGCTGAGTTTATACCAATGTAACACACCCCAAAATAAGAGGCTTTTTGAAACTTAGCATGCAATAATCCAACCATCCAGATGTGCGCAGAGAAGTTCAACCCTTAAAACGAGACACTTGAAACTTTCAAGGCCTGAGGAATCAAGCTATTGTTTAAGTTGTGCATTCTTCGCAGCTTTAGCAGAAACAGCTCTATGGACCTCTAGTGGCCTAAGGATCACAGGCTTTTAACCACTGCTTTTATGTAGGATATAGCCTCAAACTGCAGAATTTGGGATAAAGCAGTGAACGTCGTCACTGCATGTCCAGCTTCCTTTCTGAAGAACTGCAGGATTTTGTATTGGCACTTAACTGTCAAAGGCTGAGCGACATTTGCAAAGCTAACGAGAAAATGCTACCCAGCAAAATGGGAAAAATAGTTCACACAGTCAAAATAGTCTGCAGACATAAAGGAACAATCTAAAGGTCAGGTTTCACCCCACATTTAGGGCCCGTGTTCTCACAAAAACATCACGCCACATTTCTCTCAGACTTGGATTTAGGAGAACTTTTTTTTTTTTTTTTTCACTCTGAAAAATGTCCTACCAAGAGAAATGTTTTTCCTCAACCCAAAAGAGCGTGTGCAGTGCGAAGCGTGGTATCCTTTACATCCCAGGCGCTCCCACATTTTGAAGGACCCGTTTGGTGGAGCAGGCTGGGAGCTGGCAGCCAGCACCAGCCGTCTTTCAGAGAAAAAATCTGCAAAATCTGAAACCATGCAGCGTAATAAAGGTGGAGAAGGGAATGCTTTCTAAAAGTCTACGTCTTAATAATGTGACTGGATCCGAATTATTGCTCGAAGCGTTGTTTTCATTGCTGAAATGATGTTCTCTCTGTTACGAGACAGTTTGCGAGTTCAGCCGGGTGCTGTGCGGGACGGGGGAGGAGCACGGAGCCGTACCATACAGATTGCACCTGGCCTCTTGGTCTCTGCTTTAATACAGACACGATGCTACGAAGACGCTGGGGAGAAGGGGAGCCAATCCTAGTTTATGGTATGCTGTCCCAAACAGTTCATAAAATAGCACTATTTTTTAAAAATTGCAGGTCAGCCTTCACAATAGAGCATTGTATGACCACTTGGTTGGATGCGTTTTTTCCTGCGTTCACTTGTCTGCTATTCTAAAACCAGATTTTATTGCAGCACTAACTACAGAATACCTGAAGCATCAGCTATTAGATAGCTGAAAGGAGGATATATATATATTTTTTAGGTCATTAGGTTGTGATGATCCCCTCATCTCACTAGAAGGGGAAAAAATACAGGTCATCCTATGGTTACCGAGCTGCAGCAGCAGAATCCAACACTGGCTGCACCGTTCCTCACTTGTGGTCAGGGCAAAGGCGAAGACTGTGGAGTTGGCCTGAGACCATCGTTTCATTTGGGAATGTGTTCATAGTAGTTACTGTAATTTTTCATAGACCTGATCATGAGTTTTCCAGCAGTTCTTTAAAATGAAGCTGTTGTTGGAAATTGAGGTGCAAGTTGTTTAATGTCAAGTCATGCTTCAGAGAAGACTTGGAAGCAGTGCTTGTATTCAGGTTGCCAGTGCTATTTCTTACAGGTACCAGTTGTTTCACAGAGTCTTATTTAAATTGGATAGGAAGGGTGAAGGCACAGAACTCAGTGTCGGGATCTCTTCAAACTTTTTGGACACTTCCAAAGCTTTTTTTTTTATTATTATTATTATTATTTTCTCTTTCTAATTTCAAGTGTTTTTGTAGAATTTTGAAGCAAGCTTTCTGAGGGACTGGATAGATTATTTTTTAAAGTCACCTGGGATTGACAGCATGAATTTTGAGGTGTTTGTAATGAAGACGGGGAGCAGCCTCCCTGATCTCCGTGGGCATGTCTGTTTGCAGCTCATATCTTTGTGTTTTTGGGGCTCCGTTGTTGGGACGAGTGGAGCGAAGCAAAGCAAGACGGCCTGAGAATCATTATTTCAGGGCTTCAGTCTCGATCGCTGCTTGTGCAAAGAGCCCAACTACAGACTCCAGTTTTCTAACGTTCAGATGTCATTTTGGCTAGGGCTGCTGTTAGCTTTTGCAAAGCCAGATGTGATGATTGTCTTGCTCTTGAATTTTGACTTGCAATTAAAGAGTTCACCTTCACCTTTAGAATCAGTGGCTTGATTCTCTTCATCCTGAAGTGTCAGTTTCCTGTGCAGCCATGACCGCTGCCTTTGGATATGGGATTTGGATCTTGGCCCATTTCTAGCTGACTAATTCAGTGTTTTTGATGTAGAACAAACGCCACAATTAGTAGGCGAGAGATTGCTGTTGGCATGAAGAAGATGAGAGGGTGGCTGAATAATAGGACGCCACTCCGCAATGTCTAAAATCGAAGATGGAGATCTGGTGTGTGCTATGTGGTCTCTTCCAGCAGGAAAGTGGGCCTTTGTCTTATGGGACAGTGTTACGGCACAAAGCCATCCTATATGCTTTGAGCAGGGAGCTTAACAAATGAGCTCATTTCTACTGAAACTCTAACACTCTGAGCGTATTACTACTATGGATTAATGTAACTTATTTTTGTCACTGACTGATTCATAGGGTGTTTTCTTGCAATTTGCAAAAGCACCTCGTGAATCATTGGAGCAGAAATTATAAAATTAAATGCTTCTTTCCTTTTCTGACGCTAGCCCTTGGAGCCAGGCTATCTGGGGGAGGTGTTAGGGAAGGGTGTGTGGCTGTGCACAGTGTCATGTCAGCAGTTTCTCCCCCCATCTGCTTATTTCAGATCAGAGCTTAGGGGACATAAGGACGTGAAGGAACTGCTAGCTGTGCTTAGCGTGTTCATGTTGCAGACAGGGTTGGCTGTCGCTCCACGACTTTGAGTTGGTTGGAGCGGATGCAATGCTACATCCATTTTATGTGGTTGTCTCCCTTTTGTGCATGTTTATACCATGAACACCATTGCTACTTGCTTGGTTAGAGTGCTCTCCTCCATCAAACTGAAGACAGCTCACAGCCTCTTGTTCTTCCTCGTGCGGCTGATTCTGTCTGTACCTCAAGGTTCTACAGTTGATATTTATTTCCTTTATCTCCACTCGGAAATTTTGGCATGGTGTTTTGGTGTGGGGTTAGGTGGTACGCCGAGTACCCCAAGCACAAAAACTCACGGGAATCAGAAGGGTCCATGCGTAAATTTTGTTTTGAATCTATGTGGACAACTGTCCTGATTTAGCCTGAAAGCACAGGTTAGATCCAACCTAAATCTTTGTGTCGTGTTTAGTACTTGCGGAAGATAGGTGGTTTTTTTACTTGGTGCGTGTGTAAGGCAGAAGACTTGATCTCAGAACTGTCCTATTCTCTGCAGTGTGATGGCTTGCACCACGAAGTGTATCTGTAGCCTGGCTGCTGAGATTCTCCATTCCTTTGGTTTGACTGTCATTAAGCAAATACCAAGAGCAAGTGCAGATGGAGAGATAGAACCAAAAGTTTTATTCTGGTTTCGTTGCCGTTGGGTCTGATCCATCAGAGATCCGCTTGGATCATCCCAACCCTGAGAGGACGTGTACTGCCTTTGTATTGAAAGGCCTAACGAGGTGGCTACTTTATTGACTTAACTGAGACCTAACGGGTGAGTGCCTTCTAACAGGTGGACAAATGAGTATTGCTAACTTGTAAAAGAGCCAGAACGCTTCTACAACGTGATCTCAAAAACAGAGAGAGTACTTGACTGACCAGCCAGAAACAGTGAATCTGTTTTACCTTTAGTTTTACCTCCTGCAAAGGTGCTTAGGACAGCGAAAACATCAGCTGTTGTCTAATTAGAGGATTCCTAAAATTGAGGATCTTCTCTTTGCAAATGACTATACTGTAGCTTTAAAAACCCAGAATATCATAAACATATTGCAAGCATATGCTCTCCATGCAGAAAACCACAAAACAATAAACCTAATGTTGAAAACCACATTAAAACAAGGAAAAATCACTTCGCTAATGTTTTGTTTCATACAATTTTTTAAGACTTGGAATGGAATGGAGTCCGTTTTCTTGGCTGCTAATCAAAGAGCTGGCATGCTTCACATAGGAAAAATGTAAACTTTGGAGGGCCAAGGTTTTTTTACTTTCAATGCCCCTTTCAGACAGTGGTTTTTATGGGTTAACAAACGTTAGCCAATACTTCTCTGACAGGGACAATCAGACCGTGGGTATCTGAGAGTAGCTGACTTCCCTCTGGGGGACCTGGAATCATTTAGATCTTGTTAGCCCAGTGATTAGGGCTGTTGAATTTTCAGTGTGTCACCATTTTTGTAACCTGTTAAGGAAATAAACAATATTTACAAAGGGAAGTAAATGAATGTGGATTCCTCAGTTAATTGCATTCATGTCTTCCTAAATCAAGATGCTTTATTTGGATTTTGCTGGAGGGCTACAATTCTTGTCAAAGGCTGATTGATTTGGACTTTTCTGTACCTTCATCTGGATCTGATTCCCTCTTGGAAAGTTGACTAACAGCAGAAACATCTGATAAAAGGGCTTTTCACTTGGAGCCCTTTACAACTATAATTGCAAATTATCAGCCTGAATTAAGATAGGGGGAAATGATTAGTAAAGAGGTACTTGGCTGAGTAAGCTCCATACATCGTAGTTTTATCTAAGAATCTTCTGACTGCTTTCACATTACATCCTCTGAGTATTCGGAAGCATGCCTGTTGGTCTCAAACTCAATTATAGGATCTCCTTTGTCTATCGGATCGTCTCTGTTTTCAGTGTATTTAAAAACAGTTATAAAGTTTAAGATTTTAAAACCTCCTGAGGCTGGGGTCCAATGCTGACCACACGTGCTATGCTCTGGTTTTGCTGACTGGATTCACACCCATGGGGAGAACTCACTTGGGTGCACAAGAGAATTGGAAAGGCCCCAGGTGAGTTGGCTGCCCCGTTAATACAAGACGAGAATATTGTAAATGCTGTGTTGGAACAAACCATTTCTTAGTGCCTGATGGAGAATTGCCTGAGTATCCAGGAATGCGGAGGTATGGAGATTTGTGGTGATTAGCAGACACTGATCTTGTCCATTTACTTCTTGCTTAGAAATAGAATAACAAAACAAAGGCAAGTCAGAATCATGCTGCTGAAGGTGCTCTGATGTGTGCAGTGTAAGAGCAGAGGCTATTGTAGCTCTCCCTCGTGTTAGACATGCCCTGGGGGCCAGGCACCTGATTCTGGCTGCACTGCTGTGTATAGGATCCTTCCTCGAAGGTGTTGAGTCATTTGCTCTGTGTCGGATGTGATCCAGTTACGGTGAGAACCCCGAGCTAGCAGTCAGCAGATGTCAGTAGAAACTGAGCCATTTCTCACCCTGTGGGACTGGGTTCTTCCTGTCAATTCACCAGAGCTGGGGGGTTATTTGCCAGCACTGTGTTCAGTTCCTTTTCTGTAACTTCTTGGCTATTCTTCTCCTGGCCAATATTCTTGCTTGTGTGCGCACTGCACTCATAAGCAAAACAAATAAGCGCAGATATCTTCAGTTTGTTTGGTTTATTTCCCAAACACCAAACTTCTGCCTAGCTCTGTAGCTGAACTCCAGCCCTTCTGGGTGCCTTTCCTTCATAGGGCCTGGTGCCACAACGCCTGAAGCGCAGGCTGTTCCAGGCTCAGGGCTGGAGCTTTGCTCATGGGTGTTTACTCCTCCTGCTTCTCGCAGAGATCTCCTGTTTGCTCCTGTGATGAGCCTGATTGTGGGGACCTTGTTAAAGGTGAACATGTGCAACTTTCCTAACCGTACGACGTACCGCTCCTCTGCAGCCACAGCCATCTGGTGGAGCTCTGCCTTCCAGATTTGGTTCCTGCACCTGCCTGGATTTCACTTTTAGCTGTTCCAGAAGGATTTCCTGCTTTTCTTCGGTTAATGCAAGACATGCTGTGGATTCCTCGTCAATATTCTCCAAGAGACTTTGAATCTAGCTGCTCAAAAGGGGAAAAAAATAACACAAAAGCCTCTACACGCCTATCTCAAGTGCATACTATCTCGTCGTGAGTTCCTCAGATCTGCTGATAAGACCAGAATGCCTCCAAACATCTGATGGACGTAATTATGCCTAGCATGATTCTGAAGATTAGGAACACAAGTGTTTGCTCATGTTGGCTGCTCTGCAAGTCGCACTAGGGAGTTCCTCTTCTCCTGACACATGCTCACCCCTGCCTTGCTGTGCCATTAGTGTCATCCCAACCCGTGTCTGAGTCATTGGAATTTGGGAATGATCAGACCCTGGCTTCCTCCTCTGTTTTCTTTTTTATTTCTATGATGTGTAGCAACATCCCTAATCTTTAGCTCAAATTTAGTATCCTGAATCTTTACCCCAAAAAATGTCAGATGAAAAGTTTTTCAGCCCCTTCCCTTCCTCTGTGGATTCTGCCCTCCCGTCTGTGTCTCCAGCAACAGCCCGGCGCTGCCCTTCCTTCTTTAGGGGGTCTCTGAGTCCATGAGGTGGGATCCCAGGAGGGGTGGCGCGGTGTGACACCTTTCTGGAGAATGGCCCTAGACACCTAGCACGTTGGCACTTCCCATCTGCTGTCTCACACTGCAAGCGTTCAGTTTTCGTGGAAGATTTGTGGTTGCTTTCATGAAAAACACTGTCAAGCAGTGAATGCAGTGTAACCAAAGCAGAAAAAACTACTGGCCTGTTCAGGGAGTGCGTGCTTGGGGGGGAGCGCAGGCTGGACCGTGTCGCTGAGCTCCATCAAGGGAAGTTGCTGAACCACAAACCAGGGGAGGCTCCTGTTTCCAGGGCAAGTATTGCTCTGTGCTTGTCCTCTTACACGTTCCTGGAGGCAGTGGCTGTTGCCTGCTATAGAAACTGGGATCCTAGGAAAGCAGCAGCATGGGTCTGACCATTTTAGGTTATATTCTTATAGTGACGTTTTACAAGTTCGGTTCCTTGCGCAGTACAGAGGCGGCTGTGTTATATTTACTGGGGCTGGCATCTCAGCTAGCAGGTGGCACACTGAGCCATTCCTTACTCCCTCAGTGCAGCCACGGTCAACTTGAGCCTTGGTATGAGTCCTGGAGTTTGTTTGAACCCCTCTTTCTTTCTTCACCAAATCAAATTAAGGTATTGCTGGCACTCAGTTATCTCTTCCTGAATATCCCCATATTTTAACACGTTTGCAGGCAACACTTTGTCAATGATTGCCTCCTATTCCCCACTGCAGTTCTTCATCTTCACTACAAACCAGGTTCTTTACATGACCCAGTATAACAGGATTGTTATGCAGAAAGAATGCAGGAGGATAATTTGTGTAACCTTAAATAACTCAAGGTGCTAAACCTGGGGTCTGACGTGTGTTGCTCGCATACCTTCAACATAGTCCTGCTTTAGGCGCTGTAAGATGAAAGACAACTGCGTGTTGGAGGAGCTGCGGAGTGGAAGCAGCCTGATGCAAATGTCACGATTCCTGAGTGTACTGGATGTGATTTGAGGCAGACCCAGGTAAGGTTTACCAAGCCCCAACCAGAGTACTTCGAGTTACCTGGCAAGATTTAATCCAGCAGACACAGTTCGGTCTGTCATGAAGTGTATCTCGTGTACCAGATGTATGAAGCACAGCGTATTTTTTTCCAGACAGTAAATTTTCCCTTCTATCGCAGTTTTGGGTTGGATGTGTGGTCTCTTTTTTTTGGAGCACCTTTCTTTCCAAGCTGTCCTTGACCTGTGTCCAAACGTACATCCCGCAGCCCAGATGTCTGAAACAAAGACAGGCTGTGCACGAGCTGGGCAGGAGGGCTGCGCTCTGCCAGTCCCCCCTTCTGCTTGCCCAAGGACAAGGAAATCCCTTGTGCAAGTCTGGACAGTATATTGCTCCCTTTCCGTACTCCACATTGACTCAGCATGTTTTAGAGGAAGCCTAGATTTTCATCTGGCTTGGAAGGAAAAACAGTTACCTTCCCATCACAGTTCTTTGTAGCAAGGCTCTAAATTACCATCCCAGCTGTGGCTAACGTCCACAAGAACAGCACACAACCTGCCACCGTGCCAGCTCCCCTGCCGGCTGCCCTTGATTCCTGTGCAGATGAATAGGAAGCAAGCAAGCGGCGGCCTGTTGCGTGCCATCGCAGATGCTGGAAGCAGCTTTAGGTGCAATATGCCATGTAACTGCGGCGCGGGGAAGAACAGCCGTCACCAACTCCCTCTTGGACAGTGCTTGGGTCGCTGTTTGATGTGCAGTACCTCTTTCATCTGAGACTTGGCAGTCTGCAGTTCCCTGGTTCATTTAGCTCCTTTTTATAGATAAGGACAAATATATATATTTTTAGGGGGATGTGGAAGAAAAGTCGTTTGCAATCCATAATTTGGTTCTCACTTGAGAGCAGCAAAACTTTCCAGGAAAGGATGAGTCCCCCTTTGGCATGAAAATCTGCGGATTTTGTTGTTTCTGGTTTGTTGCCTGACTTCTTGGAGTTTGCTGAGCATGTGCAGCCCTTACCAGATTCACTGGGATTCAAAAACCCTGAGAACTCCCGAAAGTCACACCTTCCTTGTCTAACTTCAGTCCCTCTCCTTGGATCACTGGGGGAACTGCGATAAGTGGCAGATTCTTGTCATTCGTCAAGTGACTCCCATCTCACACTGAGATTCCTTTTGATTAATATCAGACAATGATTTAATCAATGCTTTTAGTAATTAACACGTTTCATTAGTGGCTGAAACTCGCAGAAGTTTCAGAAGTCTCTGCAAAGGATGTAAATAGAAACCTCCTGAGTTAATTTGTCAGCCAAGCGGTTCTAGTCTGTCACAAGTGCTGCTCTATCACGTGAACGTGTTTCTACAATTAGAAGGAAATGCTTACTGCAAATGGTGTTTTACATTAAATAGAACAAATATGCTGTCAGATTGGAACTCAACCTGGGATTAGACTGGAAGTAACTAAATAAACCAACAGAGGCTAAAAAAAGGATTTTGCTGTATATAAATCAGTTCAGTGAAAGAGTTGCCCAGATACACCGCATATATAATTGAATATACAACAAATGCAAGGTAAACAAACAGAAATCACAATCCAAATGGTGACGAATAATACTTAAGTTGCCGAATATGTTGATAATTTGGGGGAAGAATAGCTAGCAAAAAGCAGTTTCTGGGGGCTGCTTACAATTTCTGACATAGGGTCTGGCAGCGCTTCCCGTAATGTGAAGGGCTTTGTGTTGCTTTTAGTTCCACGTTTCTTATGTTTTGACCAAATACCCGGATATATGAAAGAAAATAATGAGCTTGAAAGAAAATCGATTACATTTAATTAAAGAAAGAAGATATTGCCAGACAGAGTTTGAGCTTGTTAGAAACAAGGAATACATTCACTGGAGAAAAAAGACCAAACCCAGGCGTGGAAGGGCTCGGGGCATGAAGGAGCCCCCTCAGGGCAACCTGGGGGTAAGCAGTGCAACCCGGGGGCTCGCAGGAGCGAGCTGTAAAGGAAATCGTTGCCTGGCCAGCGACCGGATTCAGTGAGGTGCTCAATGACCGGAAACAGTGGGGAACGAACTGATGAACCAGGCAGATAAAGTGATTGCACATTCTTTAAGGAACTGGTCAAACAGATGTATGAATAGTGTTGGTTTTTTATATTCTCAAGTCAAACTCAGGGTGTAGAATTTATATGGGCAGCGTGATAAAAATACAAGTTTTTATGCGGAATGAGCTTGAAATTGGGAGAAGCGCTGGGATCCCCCAGGTTTTGTGGTCCGTAGTGCAGCAGGTTCCCCAGCCGAGGGAAAATCTCTGCGTAATTGTAGCTTTGGGTGATTCAGCCACAGAACAGTTTGCAGTCATTGACCCATGTACCTGCCTGGTCCGAGTACTTCTCGGGGTCCTTTGACTTGGCTCCTTGGTTTGTAACAGCGGGAGCAACGTGCTGGGATCTTGGGACGCTCTGGGGAGCACGGCGTAGGCGGCGGGCACTTACGTGCACATGCTCTCCAATCTTTCAACGTTAGCACGCATGTTTTAAACATTTTTTTTGGACCTAAGCGAGCCAAATTAAATGTAGCATTCAATTTGAGATGAGCTGCTGATTTATATAAAACACACACAGATTGCCTGAAGTGGTTGTGGAGCCTCCAGCGTTGGAAATCTTTAAGAACCACTTAGGCAAACATGTCAGGAATGATAAGAGCACAACTGATCCTGCCTTGGGAGGAGAGGCTGGGCAGATGGCCTCCCGGGGTCCCGGCCCCGCGGCTGGAGGTCAGGGAGGCATTTCAGAATGAAATAAAAGACAAATCAGACCTCTGCAGATCAGCTCTGGCCAAGAAACACGCCTGTTATTAGCAAGTACCAAAGAGGAATTTGAGCCTTAAAAAAAAAAGAAAAAAAAAGTCCTGAAATAGCATCCAGTTGTTTAAGTGACTCAGATTTTTGCTTTGACAGCGTGCTTGGTAAGCTACATTGTTTTGAATGATTTGCTGCTCAGTCCTGTGACATTTACGGCTTTTTGGATGAAAAGGAGAAAACTCCCCCAGGTCTGTTTAGAATTTGTTCATCTGTAATTTCCACGTATGTTTCCTTATTTAGCGGTTGGAGTTGGAAGTGTGTGTTGGCATTCCCTCCTCTCAAATTTATTGAGTTACACTCAGAAGAGCCTCCATTCCTCTCTGTTGGGCAATGTGTACGAAAAGGCTTATTCAGCAGAAGCTAAATAGGTGATAGGTACGTGGGGTTCCTTTCCCTTTAGCTCTCTCTTGTCCCCAGCTTTGCTTAGGACGGCGTTTTGGAGTCACCTCGCCGGGAGCGGAGGACTTGCTTGGCTGAGCTGCCCCCCAGGACCAGGACCGTGCCCGGTGCCGCAGCACAGCCCTCGGGAGGTGTTGAAGCCACGCTCAGCCTAAAAACACCTCGGAAGAGGCTCGCGAAGCTGCAGGACGGGCAGCGGGGCGTGCTGGGGAGGGAGCTGCTGGCGAGCCCCAGCTCCCAGCTGCAGGGAAGGGAGCCAGCAGGGGCTGGGGACGTTGATGTCATTGGGTTGACCTGGGGCCCACCCACGCACGTGCCCGGCCCCACCGCGGACACGTGGGAGATGACTGTCATCTCCCACTCGCACACCGCGCTTGGAGCACCTCCTCCCTTCTGCTCTCAGAGGTATTGTGGCCGGTGACTTGCTGCTTCCGGCCATGGGAAGGGTTCCTTGGAGCTTCAGGAAGGTCAGCATCTTCTGGTACTGCAGTCCCAGGCCTATTGCTGTTTTCCTTGAGTATTTTGTTGTCTAGACAATCCTCTTTTTTTTTTTTTTTTTAACACATTTATCTCAATATTGAAGGCTTACGTGTACGCGTCTTGTGGCACCTGCACTTGGAGGTAGGGCAGGCAGCGCACCAGCTCTGGGTCTTGGCATGACATGAGCGACACCTTCCTTGTTGCAAAGGTTTACTGCAAGTATTTTCAGTCCATTTTGATTTCCAACTCTGGCTGTTGACGGACTCTTCAGTACCATCACAGTGCAAAGCAAAGCTGTATGTGGCTTAGGAATGGAAGGCTTTGAGCTGTTTTTTTCTTGAAGATTCTTACAAAGGAAGAGTTCAGAAGTCAGACCGAAGTTAACACAGGAGGGTTATTGATTAGATCTCAGTTCAGCAACAAGCGTTCACCACGTGTGCTTTGTCCCATTGACAAGAAGCGAGAGCAGCAGAAGCCCCAAAATCCCTGTAACAAGACTTGCTCCTAAAGTGAGAGCAACTCAGGCAATTAATTCAGCAGCAAGGTACAGTCGCTTCAGATTAAGGGTGTGGGTGTATGTACCCACCTTCCAGCTGGCTGGCTGATTGAGGAAATATCAAAGAACATACAAGCAATAATTTCCAGATAGAGCCTGTGGGCTCCAAAAAACCTTTACCAGAACCGTGAGCAGAGGTGTAAAGTGCCAACATGCAAGTAATTCTTTCCAAAATGCTGCCAGAAATGATTTAATAACGTTCCATTCCTAACAGCTCTTCCTCGTTGCTGTTCATTTCTGGAGAAAGTCCTAGTGGCGTTTTCTGGACTATGCAGACTTTGATTGAGGTCAGGCTTGAATTTCATCTCTTGCCTCTTGCAGGATTCCAGTCCGTGCGAGTCTTCATTCCCCACCCTCCACAGCCCAGTGAAAATTTCCATTCTGATCACAGCGGTGTTAGTAATTTTGACATTAGTAACTCATCTAAGCTCTTGTAATTTCCTTTGGCCAGTGTCTGTCAGAGCAAAAAAAGCTACAGCAGGAGGCTGTGGCCCTTTTCCGTGTGTTTTTCTCATAGGTGAGAGCATGGAGCAGCGCGGAGGACCCGGTGTTGGTGGAGGTTGTGTGAGATTTTAAGCCACTTCTGTGTCTATGCTCCTGCATTGCTTGTTCGTAGGTAGATCACTTCTGGCTCTGTGGAGGTTATTTGAAGGAATCCGCTGTATCAGTGAGAGTCTGTACACGCAGGAGCAAACACAACTCAGAATGACAAGTGTTGTGCGCTGCACAGCTGCTGTGTCTGGGACCTCCCCGCTCTGACGGGAGGGAGGATGCTGGGACAAGGCTGGGGGGCAATAGCCTTGAGCGAGCTTTGCTGAAAATTGCCATGGTTAGAAGCATTCTTAAAAAGCTGCAGAAGTCCCTCAAGAAGATTTCAGGGAGGAAGAATGTGGTATGTAAGGTTTACAATTGTGCTCGATGCCCCAGGCTGCCCTGCTCGCTCCTGCCACCCATGTACCTCTGTCCAGGGGCTCATAAATGGAATTGCTGAATCTGTGACGGAGAAGATGAGCGTCCCGCTGCATCGCGTGGCTGTGAAGTTCCTCAGACACACCTTCAGACACACCATTCCTGGTTTTGTCTGCCTTTGCCAAGCCCTTGTGTGTGGTTAAATTCAGCTGTTCAATGAATGACAGGTACTTATTATAATTTAACAGAGAGATACAGGAGTAAGAAAATACACCTCGGGTATGGGAATACTTCTCTGCAGTAGACTGAAGAAATTGTAACTGGTATCGTCAAGGTCCCACCTACGTCTCGGCAGACTACCTGCAAGCTTTTGAAATAAGTCTGCCTCTCCCTTCCCCTCTGCATTTATTTTACATTTTCAGCACAAACACAGAGGAGGGGAAGGCAGAGGTGGACAGAGAAGAGTGGTTTTAAAGGGTGAGCGTTGGCTTTTGGCATTGTCTGCACTGAACTGAGTATCTCAGAAGAGCAGGACCCAAATCCTACCTTGTAATTCAGAGTGCCATTCTGCAGTGCTTTGAGTTTCTGAAGTCTTCAGCATAATTGTATGAGATTAAAAAAAAAAAGACTTAAAGTTCTTTATTTGCTAGCCTGTGAAAGTAGCTTAGTCTTCACCTGTGACTGCTCAAAAAAGAGGATACAACCCCCACTTTTGCAGCAGGATATCATCAGCCTTGCCTCATGCCCAGAGGGGCTGTCAGGCAGTGCCACTGAGCAATGTGTATTTTTTTTTAACACCTGGAAGAGTTGCTGGGTGCCTGTTACCAAAACCATGCCAACAACATCCTATTTTATACCATAGGGACACCAGACACCAGAGGTTGCCTTGCCTCATCACTGCCCTGCCATGGCATCTTTTGCAAGTCACTGATGGCACTTTTATTTTTGAGTAGCTGCTAATGAAATGGGTGATGATTTTTAGCTTCTGGTAGTTCAAACCGTAGAAATTGACTATGGGTAAGAAAAAAACTGCTTTGAGTTCACTGCGTGAAATGCACAGGGAGATCCAGGGAGGGTCTGTGTCTGCGGGATCAGGGCAGGGAGCCTTGTTTCAGCAGAGCATTGCCTGATTGAAAGGGATCAAGGAGCCGAAAACCTTAATTTGTCTCAAGTGTGCTGAACCCTAGGAGCCACGGATCTTTGTTCTGAGCGAGCATTAAGGTCATGAACACTGGTGGCAGCGATTACCAGCTTCACCCTTCTATTTCTGATGCTGATTCTTGGATTCTTGAATGAAAAAACTGAACAAAAATCCCGGTGAATGAAGCACGTGTGGATAAATCCTGTTCTCGCAGAAGCGTGTGGGCTGCCTGCCCCAGCCTCCCAGCCGCTGCCGGGAAGGACTCGCAGCCCTCCCGGCAGGAACGTCGGCGTGAGTGACCAGACCTGTCTGCAACGGCTCCCTTTCTAATCAGGGCAGGAGGAAAGGTTTCCCTGGGGGTCCGTTCAGAACAGGAGCTGATAAAGATCCAGAAGGTGATTTCACTCGTCTGTCCATTGATCACAGGCAACCTAGGGAGACCAGACCAAACATAGACGTGTAGGCTGTGTCCCAAGGTTATGCGATACAAATGCTCTTGCTTAGGAGAAGGATTTTCTCTTTTTTTAAGAACTGCTCCTCATTATGTGGTCAGCGTGTTTAATTCCATTCTCTGCTGCATTATGAAGTGGGATAAAATCCCCATCTCCCTTGCTTTCAAGGGTATTTCCTGCGTCTCCCTTCCTCCCAAATGCCCCATTTCTACTTGCCTTATGGTTTGAGTATGTTGGAACAGGGCTGGGCCGGTGTGTGAAACCACTAATACGCTGCGGCGTTTAGGAGGATCAGCGATCCGTGGTCCAGAACGCGGAGAGATGCTTTAAAAATCTTCCACCGAGTAGGAAAGGAGAGGGGATTAAAGCTTCACTTCCTTTTTATTTTTATGAGCCGAAGTTATTTGTCAGTTGGAAACATGATAAATTAGACAAACATTATTCTTTCCCTCCCTCCCCCAGGTTGGATGTTCTGCTTTGCATTTTGCAGTGCAGTGAGTAACTAAGCTTCATTATCACCGAGCTGTCAGCACTGAAAGCTGTTGCAAAGCTCTTTGCCTGGCTAATTGAATAGTGTGTGCTGTGTGCCTAATTCATCCTCGGTGCGTTTGTCATTCACTATGTGAACGGCAACAGGAGATGACTTTGGCTGGAGCATTGCCGTTGTCTGGTGTTCACAGTTCCCTTTCCAAAGCTTTACCAGCGCTGGGTGTCTGTGCTGCACAGTCTTGATAATGGTATCGTGAAATAAGTACACCAGGGACCTTTTCATCAGCTCAATTACGCGACTGAAAGATGTGGGGAGATGCAAAGCCACTGAGGTTAAGAATGCCACGATGTATAAATAGCCTTGGATAAGTGTAAGCATCAAATTGAACGCAGCTGGGTCTGTGGACACTGCAAGCGGCTCAGTGAAGAATGTCTACACCGTGTACCCAGTCAGGCATCCGTCATGGTAAAACCCCAGTGTTTGTCAGCAGGTCTGAATTATAACAGAAATACCTCACCCGTACACAGGGTCTTGTGAATCCCTGAAGTGATCTACTGCGAAAGATGGCATCGTTGTTCCCATCTTACAGCTAGAAAAACTGTGCCATAGAAAGCCCTGGTCATAAGGGAGGTCATCTGGGAGCCGGGGAGCAAACCTGTGTTCTGGGCAGCTCCAGTCCCCTGCCCAGTGAGGATGGAAGCTTCATGGTGTGGGGATTCCCCTACGGAGCTGTTCCTGCAGTGACTGGTAGTAGAAAGCAATCCTTCAGAGGGAGGCAGGGAGAACGGCCTGGGGATTTTCCTCCTCTTGAGAACTGCCTGCAGGGCAGCAGCAGGAGCCCTCCCTGGCATCTCCCTGCCTCGAGCTGCTGCCTCGGGCTCTCTGCGTCAGCCATGGCTGGGCTCAGCGAGTTGTGGTTTGCAGGTGAGTGTGTGGGGTTTAACGGCACGGCAGTGCCTGGCATGAGCCGTGCTCCCAGCCTTGCGACGGGGCAAGGTTCCCGTCAGCTGCGCCAGGGAGAAGTGGGCTGGGGTGGAGAGAACTTGTCACTGACTTGTGCCGTGCTGAGGTTTCGTTTCATTAACTGTGAGATTTAATCTTTATTTTTGCAGTGACTTAGTCTTCCCAGTGCTTTTGGCAAAACGGTCAGCCTTGATGTTGGTCTCAGCCAGATGCTCTCACGAGATGAAATCCTGCCCATCCCAAGCTTCCCCTGCGGTTCCAGTTAGCGAAGGAATTTCTGAGTGGGGTCTTTGAGAGCAGCCGCTTTCAAGTGGTGAGCGTGGCCCTGAACTTGTAAAGCCTCGCGGTCGCCATCAGTCCCACGTTCCTTTAGTACGTGACCGCCCTTTCCCAGGCTGGGGACACAAAGCAGAGGAAGAAGGAGCGTGCTTTGGGAGCTCTGAAAACGGGCCGTGGCCATCTCCAGCTTAGGGTGGGCGTGCAGGTCAGAGCTGTGGAGGGGTAGGGTTGGGTTAGGCTTTGTTGGGAGATGCTGCTTCGAGACTAAAGACTAAAAACATATATTCCTTCGGAAGTCTTGCTTTTAAAGACAGTGGTGTGACACAGCAGGACGAAGGTCTTTTGGGGAGGGTCCAACCCATCTGGCCCCCAGCAGCGTTGCTCCTGCTGGGGTTTTAATTTGGCTTGTGCCGAAAGGGATGTGCTGCAGCAGCACAGGTTGAATACAGAGGGTGGGGATTGTGGCGTCGCAGGTCTGAGCACTCAGGGTAATGGCTTTGAAGCTTCTCTCTAAAATGTAATGTTATTTTTAAGCATCAATAGCGAGAAGTGATCTGAGCAAAAGGAGCTTGTTGATACATTGGCAGCGTAGGCTGCGTAGGTAGGAAATATTATATGAAAGGAGAAGGGTTTAATAAAAAAAAAAAAAGGGTGGAAAAGGAAACAACAGGAAACCAGTATGGTAGCAGTTGGGGAGCGGTGGTTCAATAACTTTGAGGTTATATCTGTTCTAACTCAGCATTAAAATAAAAAAATCATGGGGCAAGCTCTGAGTTGTAACATTCTCCTGCGGTTCGTAGCAGAGTTTATTCCAACAAGCTGATGGTTTTTTTTAAAGATACCTTTGGTCTCCTAAAATCAAACTCGTGGCTAGTTTAAGGTTTTATGGCTGTCTAAGGTACCAATTTTCATTTTCAGTGTATTTCCATACTGTGTAATTTTTATGGCTACACTAGAATTACTGATGTTTGTGCATACTTACCAAGTTATTTAAATATCCTGGTGACTTTCAGCCCAAAACACACACACGTGCTCTCTTGGGAAGCGCCTGCTATTCGCACACAGTTGACTCATGTGGTATATATTGCAGAGCAGACTTGAAGTACAAGCTGAGAACAGAGGCCCTCTGCTGAGTGACTAAGACAAATTACAAAAGTTGTGTTATTTCTTAGTCTACAGACAGGAAACTCTGAAGTCAGTGAACCTTAGGAAAGATCAACAAATGCAAGATGCTCTTTGTAATTTTCTTTGTGTGTTGTTTTCAGTGTTTTGTTTCCTTGTTTCCTCTGCGCTTGGGGGCTGTTTTTTGTTTTTGTGTTGTTTTTTTTTTGCTTTGCTCACTCCATGTCATTGCCCCTGGCCACCACCAAGCTACTTCGGTGAAAGGCAGCAGATGAAGATGAAAGCTTGGCATGCGTCGTTCCCTTTGGCTTACTGTGCTCTGCTGGGATGCCGAAGAGTTTCCTCCAAGCCCAGAAAGCAGCCACCTATGTTGAGAGGATCGTGTTCAGCCCGGGCACGGGCAGCCTCCTGGGGGAAGGCTCCGTGCCACCAGCCCGGCTTTCGCCCCTTGCAGTCAGCTCGCGGAGGTGCAAACCGGGTTCCCCTTCAGAGGGCGAGGGATTCCTCCTGGGGTACTTAGAGAAAGGTCCTTTTAAATGGCTTTTCTATTTCTTTTGAGGTCGACGTTTAGAAAAAGTAAAAAAAAAGAAATGCCTGAGTGTTTTTTTTTTTTTTTTTTTTTCTTTCATTTAAAATAAATGATTCCTGGCATTCTTGGGTAATGGGTGAGCTTGAGGTCTGTTGCACGGCTTATGTAGACACTGGCATGTTTCTCTCAAGTAGATCATAACAGTGAACGTGGCATGGGAATCTTTGTTTCTTTCTTTGATCATCATATTAAAAAAAAGCTCAAACCCTAAATAAGCCCAGCTAGTAATGGTAGTTAAAAAACAGGACCATTTTTTCATGCTTGTTTTCATGAAAGAGTTTTCCTGGGCAGATTTCTGCATCTAGGCCTTTCCAAACAAATACCATCTTTAATATTGCAATGAAAAAGATGACCTGGTCTCTGAAGATGTTTTAATGCCTCTGGGTGCATAGTTCATATTTTTCATTGTGTCTGATGTCAGCAAGCAGCTCTGGGGCTGCCAGTGACTGATACCTGCTACTTACTGTGGGCAGCCCAGGAAAGCTTCTAAGAACAGCTGGGATTTTCAAAACAGCCGTAAGTTTTGACTCCTGGGCACTAAGAAAAAAAATGCGGTTTATGAATTAAGTCCATCCACTGTGCTTGTTTCCCAGGCTGCCTCATTTAGTCAGTAATTTGAGACAGCGTTGAATTAAACTTCGTCTTCCAAGCCCTGTCTGGTGAAGCTGCTCACCAGCACTGTAATTTATCAAAGGCGCTACATATTGCTTTCTTCATTTTGATTGCTTCTTCTCTGGAAGCCACTAACCAAGGGTGAGAAAACACGAAAAAGTAGTAATAAAAATAAGTAAATAAATAACTTGGTGTTTCTTCTCGGAGGCGAGGAGTCTGTGGCTGACCTGCTGAGCCCTTCAGGCCCCAGAAGCTCACCCCTAACCTGGAGTCCTGGCGAAAATTAGTTCTTTCATAATGAATTGCTAAGGCAGGAGTCCATTTACAGCTTACTCAGGAATGGAGTAAGCTGTAAGCATGGAGTAAGCATGGAACCTTTCCACGACTGTCTACGCCAGACCACTCTGTTTCTGATTTTTTTGTTGTTGGATGCATCTCCAAACAATCAGTTAAGATAAACAACATGAGAAAGCAAGCCTGGCCAAGTGGCTGAAATTACTGAACCTTTGAAGACTAAACACATGTAGCTCCATCTCCCCTGTAGCTGTAGCCTTTCCTACTGGAACTGAATTGTTTCTTGCTGCTACAGTGAAATTTTCTCGAAATCCC
Organism: Nettapus auritus; assembly: GCA_011076525.1. NCBI lineage: Eukaryota > Metazoa > Chordata > Aves > Anseriformes > Anatidae > Nettapus > Nettapus auritus. The sequence goes on from CM021783.1 coordinate 4,246,794, forward strand.
ACAAGGCCTTCCTGAGAGACTGGTAATCCCTTACCTGGAGCAAAAATGTGTTTTCCCCCGACCAAGCCTTCAAGCTTTCCTTGTTGTACTGCATTTATTTTTCTTAACAGTTTAGGTAAAGGCACGTGTTAGCCCAGTAACTCCTGGGGTCATCCAGAATCAGCTGAAGCTACCGCTGCCTTTGAAAGCCTGGCTGTCTGAAGCAGCCACAGCCTGTGCACGGCTCAGCGGAGAGCTGCCTCTGTGGTCCTGCTGTTCCTGCCAGTAATTCCATAACTGCACAAGGACTGTTCCTGCAGCGACCTTTGTCTGGATTTGCCCAGTGATTTTCAAATTCATAGACTCTCTTAACCAGGCCACATATATCTGCTTGCCTGCCTTAGTGCATCTTGTTTGAGAAGTATTGCAGTAATGGCACGGGAAGAGCTGAGCGGCCGGTGCGTGGCCACCAGCAACCCGTTTGAAGTCTTCCTGCCCAGAAGCTAGAGCCACAGGTTTGTTAGAGGTGTCTTCCTTCATACGCCGCATGTGTTCAGGCCCCTTTCCAAAAGCAGTTATCTGTTAGGTGAGCCTGTGTGTACTTGTCCATCCTGACTCTGCAGTTGGTGACGCCTCTGCGTGGTGTTTGGAGTTACTGTAGCATGTGTGGGTTTAGGTGCGCTCTTGGACATCCATAAACCTTGTTTTGTTCAGTTGAACTGCAGTTTTCTCACCGTCACCACTGTTGAGCATTACTGGGCCTGAGGCAGGCTGTCTGCAGCTGCTGGGAGAGTCCGGCAGGTCTTGGTCTCGCCCTTCACCACACAGCCCCTGCTCGACAGCTGCTCTCCCTGTGCTCGGCAGGCACTGCCCTTTTTCCCTGAGCCTCTGCCTCCCGCGGCACTGTGCTTCCTTCGGTAACTTGTGTCTGTGGTATTTACACGTTTCCTCCCTGAGCAGGCTCATCCCTCAGCCCTACAGCAAGCTGCTTTTAGCTGGAAGCTAAGGGCTGCTTCTCTCCCCCTCAGTCTGAATCTCTGCAGAAGGTAAGTATAAACTTGAAGATTTGGTGACTTTGTGCATAGGCAGAGAGGGTCTGTTCCAGGCATCATCTGCCGGCTAGAAAGCACTGTCTAAACAGATCAAAGGAAGCAGCACAACGTTAAGGCTTGGCCATAGTCCCAAGCCCTGATGGTTTTTGAGCCCATCCTCCCGGAGCAGCTGCTCATGGAGCTTCCACCAGGTGCCTACAATGAGGATTTGACATGATGCCACTTGGCGCTCTGCCCCCGGCATTACAGGCTGGAAAGAGAGCAGCAGAGGTTTATTCCTGCTAGAGCAGACACTTTCCAGGTACTCTTTCCTTGATCCCTCTGTCTGTCTTCCTTATCCCAAAGAGCAGGGAAATCATGATAGAATTAAAATGGGATTTGCTTGTTGCAAAATCCTTAGCAGCTGTCTCCTCAAAAGTTGCTTGTTTTAGGACCCTCCTATGAGGGTCCAAGAGGTCACCGGCAAGGTGCAACACTTGCTTCTTGACAAGGTGAGGACTCACCCTATTCCTCTCTCCTTTTGCTTTGTGCTGGCAGTCTCAGGGTGCTGATGTCCCTAAAAGAGCCTCTGGAGACATAAAAAACAACCACATCAAGTATTTTGTTCTTCAGAAATTTGTGATAAAGAACAGAAATTCTGCATCCATTATTCTTATCTTTGGAGTTAAAGATAGTAGATGGAGAATAAAGATAGGAGGATCACATTGGTCACATCGTATCAAATCAAATATCTCTATAACCCCGGTTCTTGACTTTGACAGCAGCCAGGAGCTGATACCAATGGAAAAATGTGAGTAAAAAGGCAATTGTGTAGCAGTACTTCGCACTGCTCTGCCAGCCTGCATCCAACATGTGATGTTTCAGTCACTTCCTTAGCTGTGAGCTGATTTCACAGAGTCACAGATCCATTCAGACTGGAAAAGACCTCTAGAGATCATCTAGTCCAACCTTTAACCCACTCAAGCCCACTGCTAAACCATGCTACTAACTTCTAAATCTGCACGTTTCTTGAAGACCTCCAGGGATGGTGACTCAACCACTTCCCTGGGCAGCCTATTCCAATGCTGCACAAATCTTTCAGTAAAGAAATTTCTCCTAATATCCAACCTAAACCTTTCCTTGCGCAACTTGAGGCCATTTCCCCTCATCTTATCACTCGTTGATAAGCACTTTCTTTCCATTTAGCACTTTCATTCCGTTTTGCAGCCTTTCTGGATCTTTCTGTGGCTTGATCCAACCCCTTCTGAATCCATGAAAAACGCAGTCAAGTGCAACGTCCTTGGCAAGGCATTACAGTCCATGCATGAGCTGTTACACAGTTTATATGTTACGTGAAGAAGCAATTTTCTTCAACAGACTCTGATCTTGGTCAAGACATCTTGTTTACTTGTATATTAAAGGGGGTTTATGTATTCCCATTTCACAGAGAATTGGGAGAATAATATTTATAGGTTCTTCAAATGCTAGTGCTGTAAGACTCAGAAATATACATAATGAATTAAACAATCTGTTCTTAATCCAATTCCTTTCTGGGACCCATCAGGCCAAGCCTTAAAATTACATTGTAATCTCTGTAATCTAGTTTTTTTTATCATAAAGAAAGGAAAAAAATGTCTTTACCATTCCCAGCATTAGAGCCAGACTGTCCCTTACGGTGTGTTTTCCAGCATTTCAGCTACAAGATGCTGTTGTACCTTTCATGAGATACCATTAATGAAAACTGCAGTGGAATACTACAAATCGGCTTTGTGAGCACGGTGCTTGACAGCTGCTAACGCACGCAGCAGAAAATACTTCAATTGAGATCATCTTCAAGTAACGTGAGCTTTTAGCTCTGAGGCTCTTCAATGAAAGGCAGGGGCCACCAGAGAGTTCCTGAGTTCAGCAAGAATACCTTGTTGTCCTCATCGCGTTCAAACAGAAGATTCTTCCATTACGGGGCTGAAAAAAAAATGAAAAGTCTGGTGTTTGACTGTTTAAAGAGCCTGGATGCCTTTCCTTCCCTTGGCTGGCTCAGACGGTAATGCTTATCTCCAGAAAGAAGAAAAGAAAGAGGAGGAGAGGAAGAAATGCCCTGCTGGTGTCGGGTCTGTCTCGGCTGATGGAGCGTTCTTTGGGGAGGGTAATGCTCAGTGAAACGGTTTCAAAATGATGAAGTGCTTTCCCTTATTTCAGTGGGTTTTTAATGAGTTCCGAAAAAATGCTTCAAGAATTTGCGCTGTGAAACATGAGGCTGTTGCCCTGCCTGCTCTGTCCTCGCGGAGCAGGAATGAAAGAGTCGCTTTATTCCCGCATCCCGTCTTCTGTAAAACGGAGAAGGCGTTCCTGCTCCTTTCCATGTAACCTCACTGCGCTCTGTACTTGTGGCTGAAATTAGATCATTTAATTGATTTATAGTCAATCAGCGATTGTAAATCCCTTGCGTTCCTCTTAAGCCATTTATCGAGGGCTGGGAGTGCGCCCCTAAGCCGCGGTGTGTGCCTGGCCCAGAGAGTCGGTGGCCACAGTGTGGGACTAAAACCGGTTACAACAGCGGACTTGCTGTCCTGTAATGTCCTGTAACAATGGAAGTGGGTGGCTGATGAAGAGTTCCCAAACATGATCACAGGCAAACGGCTGCAGGCTGTGAAACCTGAACTGGAGAGCACTGGTCGTGCAGGTGATGGGCCAGCTCTGCCACTGATCCTTTTCAGCTCTGCATTTCCTTTGCCTGATCTGCTGTGAAACAGGAGGTGGAGGTTGCAGCTGGCTCTTCTTGCTCCTGTCCGAGATGACGATTTGGGAATGTGGATATAAAAGTGATGTGAAGTGTTCACGTTTATCTTTGTGTCATGCCCTTGGTAACTATAATCAGGTTGTTCGAAGCCCTTGTTGTTGCAGTTCTGATCACTTGAAAAACTAAGTCATTTAGAATTACGGGTAGTACGTGAGTGGCCTTTGCTCCTTCCCAGATCTGTCCCTAGGAAAATATGGAGAAGTGGATTACAGCTCCCAGTCCCCAAACAACCTCAAACACATCTCCCTCTGAAAAGAAACAGAAAAAAGGCACGCGTATGTGCTGGGGAACCAGCGAGCCTCAGTTTTGGATCCAGCCACACAGATGGGTTTGGTTGCTTCGTGTTCATTCCCCGTTCTGGTTATATCTTGTGAATTTCCAAGTAAAGCCCAGTGTGTTATCATCATCTGCACACAAAACCCTATAACCCTTAGTTATTAATTCCCTCTTCCCACTGCTTTGGCTCTCCATAAATCTTAGGCCTGGAATCTTTCTTCCTTTCTTCCCCCCCTGCTCCCACCTCTTTCCCTCTTTTTCTCTTTTAAATTAAACACATTCCAGAGAGGGGCCAGGAGCCGTCAGGAAGCTCTGCACTGATGGGGCTTCCTTTGGGATGTGCAGGCTGATGAGACGCCTGCCCGCGCTTCTCCAGCCTGCAGCCATGAGTGAGGGAAGACATCAGCCCGCGGCTTCTGCCCGACAGCCCCTTTGTATTCCTGGGTCGTTAGCAGAAAGTCAGCAGGTAACTGAGGGCGTGTGTAGACAGTGGTCTAAAATAGGATTGCTGGAGATGAAGGGACAAACTGCTGAGGTCCCTGCGCTATGGTCGGACAACTTGCCTCTACCAGGCTTGCTGTTGCTGCTGCAGCGGTGTCTCTCTAAACAGGTGCTAAATTATTTTCTGTTACACAAAACCAAAAGGAATTTTTTTTTTTTTATACAGGGTGAAATACCCGAGGCTGCATATAACTGAGGCTTTATCTGTGCTGAGGAGAGTAGAAGCCTCCTTTCTGTCATCTACATGCCTGTTGTCCAGCCCTGGCTGGGGCTCGCTGTAGTATGTGATGGTGTGGTGTGGGTGTCTGATGTTTAATTTGTCATCCTCTATGATGTGAGGGCCTTTTGTCAGGACCAGTGCTTAGCCAGCCTTTCTTCATCCTATGAACAGACAATGGGCACTACTTGCTCATTTTGAATTTTATTCTTTATATTCAGACAACTTCGCTAATTTGTTAGAGCTGTCCTCAGTTTTACTCTTGTCTGTCAGTGCGTTTATAGTCCAGTCTTTGTGTAACGTGCAAATAGTAAGCACCCTGCAGGTAGATACTTTTTACTTTTATTGTTCATAAAATCAACATTTTTGCTTCAGATTAAGTTTTGGATTCTTTCTCGCTGGGTTTGTTTCGCCAACGCAATCGTTAATGTTTGGTCATTAACATGGGATCAACTATTCTAACTTAATAAGCTTTCCATTTTTGATCAGGTTTGTTCTTTTTCTCACTACTACTAGAAGATGGAGCAGACCTGAAGTGGGGCAGAGCCCTGTGGAGCCTCCTTCACTGCATCCCGTCCCTTTGGCAGGGAAACATTGCTCGCTGCTGGGTGATTCTCTGCTCCTTGCCCACATCCCCTGTAGCAGACTCGTGCAGGCTCTGTATCCTTCGTTGCCTTATGAAGATGCCACAAAAAACTTCACAAAATGAAGATAAGTGCAAACTACTATTTTGACTCTGTCCTCAAGGGGCCAGGTATTTCATCAGGGAAGGAAATTAGGTTAGTTTGGCACGATTTGTTCTCTACAGATGTGTGTTGGTTGTTAAGTGATTTGATTGTTATCTTCCAGGTGCTTATAAATAGTCTGATAATTTAGTGTTGTATTTTTCTACATATTGATACAGAAATGGCTGGCTTCTCTTTTCCATTTTTAAAGATAAGCATCACACTTCCTTCTGCCCAGGCTTCTGGTCTCCCATTGTCAAAAATTCTTGAACTTGACCATCAGTGGCTCAGCAGGAGATTCTCTAAGTGCCCTCAAAGGTACTGTAATCAGAATCTTAATTATTCACTTACCAAGGTGATTTCTAACAAGATTTTGTGCTCTGAATAGCATTTTTGTGAGGGACACACTGCAAAGTGTCAGAGAAAAATGAGGAAAACTTTCATTTTTTTTAGTTTTCAACACTGTGATCGTACCCAGAAACTCAGCGTCCCAGCTGGGCGAGGCCATACCAAATTTCCCCTCCTCCCTGGAAGAAAGCATATAAGAACCTGGGAAACTGGAAGAAGGATCTTAAGGACGCTGACTGAAGTCGGCCCAAGTATGGCAAGGGAAAGCCCCTGGGTTGTATGTACTGGAGGCCTTGCTAAAAAATAACAATGAGTCAGCGGATATCCTACCTATTAATTTTGCACTTTGTGTTTGGGTTTACTGGATTCTTTTTACTGTAGCTCTTTAACACAATAACTGGTGCAAAACGTTTTAACTTTCTCAAAGAGGTCCAAATTCTTTTAACAGATGAGTTGATCTTTTGTGCCAATGAGCGTATGCTTCAGTCTCTGTGCAATTTCCCTTTGAAAGAGTGCCCAGTCCTGCATGATAACAGCTGAAGGCACAAAGTAATTTGATCAAAATATTCAGACGTCTTGAGGGATCTAAGGTTTGTCTCACCAAGAACCACTTTTCACCTTTCCCTCACTTCTTTGTCTAGAAAAAATAAGGGAAATAAAATTAGTAATAATAATAATAAAAAACACCAACTGTAATTTGTATTTAGAAGCTGGCTTTTCTCTTTGAATCCCTTTCTGGCTCAGCCAAACTCGGATCCCGGCAGACAGCTGTGAGTTTGTACCATCGATTTCCATGTAAATGTTCCTCAGATAATTACCTGAGGGACCGCGTCTCAAACCGCAGCAGGTGGCCCGCAGCCAAGGCGAAGGAGCTCTGGCATTGTGTGGGAAGGAGGGTCAGCGCAAATCAAACGTGAGCTCCATTCGCACATGAAAAGGAAATAAAACCTCCCCATGCAGGCATGTAGAAGCTTCTCGTTAGTCCCCTGGCTAAACATAATCAAGCAGGCAAAATAATGCTGACAAGAAAATGCAAGTGTGTTTATTAGCCACGCAGCGCCCAGCAGGTCTCAAACTCTTCTGCGTTGCTTTTTTTCGTTAACGCTGCATCGGCAATCCTTGCTGCCTGTTTGCTTTAAGAGCTGAAAATCTTTTACGGGCTGGAGGCATGCATAAAAAGTTGGTAGCAATGAACATAAAAAGCAAAGGTTAATGTATATCATGTAAGGCTGTGAGCTCCTTGGGTGGAAGTGTGAAGGCTGGAGTTCACGCTCTGCTCCTTGCACAGTCCATGCAGAAAAATGAGTTCCTCCAGCTGCGTGAGCTGGCGTGGAGGTCTGCCGCCGAGATGGGAAGTACCTGCTCTTTGCCTTTGAGCTCGAAGAGAGGCCAGGGTAACTAGCTGGGACATGCATGTCTGGCCTTCAGGTGCCCAAATTAGTGCAAATAAATCCCACATTTGCGACGTAGGCAGGGATTGGTTTCAGGGAAGTCTCTCTCTCTGGGGGAAGTAGGATGTCAGTGTATGCCATCGTGTCCTGCCAAGCTCTTAAAATTAGAACTGTCAGGAACAGGTCTGAAGGCCCTGGGCTGCTGGGTGTGATCTCTTTGTCCAGGATGCAAAACCTTCATCTGGCTCCTTTTCTACCAACGAGAGCAAAGGGGAAAGCCCAGTTTTCTTAGCCAAATTGTTGGAGTGGCTTGTTCAACAAGCGACCCCTCTGGTCTCAGGTCTCATCTTTCTGAGCATCTGTTCTATCAAGAAGTTGCTGAATTTTGTTGTGTGTGGAGTCACTCTTCATTGTAATGGGGACCTGCAGGTGTGGTTATAGAGGTACGCTTGCACTGAACAGGCCGCAGGAGAAATAAAGTTTCACAAGGATTGCATTACCTGAACTAACTCTCGTGTTTGCTCGCTGTAGAGACAGCATCATGCTTTCCAGTAAGGAAAGTCACAGCCCCCAGCTTGGTGAGATGTCCCGTGAGTCAGCTGAGAACCAGCTCGAGGAGTGGAAGGCAAAAATTCTTCCCATATAACGATTCCAGGCAGTGTAATCTAAATTTAGGCACTTAAGCCACAACTAACTGGGTGCCCCCCCTGTAACAGAGCAAAAGGAGTGTGAGGAAGTAGCAAAGTATTTGTCCCACATGGAGACTAAATATCTGTTATCGGCGATCTCTCTGGCCTGCTTCCTCTGTTGTTTCTTTCTCTCTGGAGATTTGGCAATTGGATTGATTTGCTGCCTGACTCACTGTCGTAGAGTGAGATACCGAGAACTGCTGACAGTATTAATAAAATTAGCGTTAGGGAGGATGTTTGAACATTTGCCTTTGACGTTTTTAAGGCGGAGAACTGACATTTAGTCTAAATTAAAAAAGTTACTGAATTGCTTTTCTTTTTCCATAGTTTTCTTCTGAAAGCTTAGTCTAGAAGTAAGAGTTTTGGATTGGAAATTTTGATCTTCCTTTTCCCTGAGAATCTCTGGTAAGTTAAGGAAACACTAGATATTGAACAGAGTTCTTGGGAGAAATATTTTCACAAAACTATAAGATAAATATAATACAAGTGTCTGTAGCAGTATTGTTTTATGATAGCGAGGGTTATTTTTTTTCTCTCAGGTGACACAGAGGTCAAACTGCAATAATGGTCTTAATGTCAAAAGCTAAGGACAGGCAAAGATCTAGTTTTTATTTTTCAAGAATGGTTTGCATCATTACTTTTAAATGCAGTTGCCTGGTCTTTAGGTTATGTGATTAACTTTTACTCCCTCTGGGAAATGACTGAATTCAGGAGACATTTGTTTCATTTCATAACTGCTCTTTGTCTATACGTCTTGCACTCCATTTTCATGTGGTATAGTTTATCCCCAGGTAAAAGCAGCAGGCTTAACTTGGGTTTTGCTCTGGTCTGCAAGAAGATAGCTTTCCAATAGCCATAGTGTAAGCAGTTTGCAGTAGCCCTTTTTGTTCAGGTGTGTGCCCAACACGGGTAGCTGCCTCACGTTGCTGCAAGCCTGCTTTGATGTTCCTGTTCCGTAACCTGGAGCCACTGCGACTAGTCAGCATCCACGTAAAATGCATTGGAAAGATCTTTCAGGCATTAACACTTGTTGGCAAGTTACATCCTTTCAGAAGAGAAGGCAAGAGACTGCAGTTTATGGAAATCCAGCTGTGATGCAGAGCAAGTGTGCTGCTGAGTGAGCTCCCGTCCTGCCTCTCTCCCTGCCAGCCTATTCCCGTGCCTGGGTGGAATGTAAGCTTTCAGGGTTGGAATTGGCATTGCTTTGTGCACATATTGGTTTGAGACCATGTGTGCAGGCTATGCACTGTTATTTCCAGAACTAGATACCCTTCAGTGGGCTTGTCTGTGGGGGAATTGTTGGCTGAGCTCACGCAGAAAGTCTGTGCCACCCATGGCTGCACACGTGGCTGAGTTCCTCTTACCTTCGGTGAGGACTTGTGCCAGAATCCAAAGGCCTTCTCCAGCTCCCCTAGAGACAGTGTTGCTTGTTCTGTCCGTCAAAAGGTTGCTATTCTCTTTTTTCATTTTTTCCCTTTCCCTTTCTCTGACTGCAGAAAGTATAAATAATTGTAGTGCTGAATTTTTGGAAGCTTTTCTCCCCCTCCCCCATTTCCTGAAAAGCTTGCATACGGAGTGAGACACTCATAAGCTTTTCCGAGATAAGAATTTAATTTATTTACGCTTCACTGTTCCAGGCATGGCTACAGACTGGTTTGGAAATTTGCTGTTCCAACTTTAACAGGTCACAGCACGGAAAGGAGCAGCTGGATTTTTCTCCAGAGCAGCCGTCAGCTGTTGGAAATCTCTTGATACTTCCCTGGCTTCTCCAGATTCAGCATTAACTTCTCCTTCCTGTAACAGGAATTATGCTACGTGCTGTAGACTCTTTAGCTAGCAAAAAGGAGTAAAGCATAGAGGCCATGCCATTGCACCTCCCTTTCACCTTCGTAAGGACAAAGCGTGAGAGAAAAGCACTGTCCAACTCCAGTATCTCCCAGAGTTTCTGAAGTAACTCCTGTGGCTTGCGCAAGTAGGCAATGAGGTCAAAGTCAAGAAATGCAAACTTTTTGCATTCTATTACATGGCTTTTCCTTCTCACTTCTTCTGGTCCTAAAAAGAGCCTTCCCCATTACATAATCCAGTGTTCCAGTCAGATAGCTGAGCTTCAAAGGCAGCAGGCCCATTTCTTGTCTCACACTGACTATACGGCAGTGTAATTCTGTTGGCTTCAGTGAAGTTACTCCTGATTTACACTGTTAGAATGATCCATATGTTAAATCTATATGATGACATATGTAGAATATGTATTATAGCCAAGTAGCCTTGCCATGAGAACTATATTCAGGGTTGCTTGACTTTCTTTAGAACAAAATGGGAAAAATGTTACATTGCATTAAATAGTAATTAATGTAAGCCGTGAGAGAGAGAAACTCAAGCAATTTGTCTCTTTGATCTGCATGTTTTACTGAGAACCAGGTCAGAGTGGCAGAACTGGTGACTGTTTCGCAGAAGTAGAGCTGTTGGTTGCCTGTCTTCCGGCCTCGATGCTTACTGTGATCTGCCCTTCCACACCAATTAAAAAAATATGGAAGCAGATTTTCTGCTTCATCTTTCATGTTGTTTTTATCAGATCTCTCATCATAATGTTTCTCAGTACCAGCTCTATACTCTGAGTCACCGGTCTTGAATGTCTCAAGGCTGTGGGCGAAACCATTATAGAGAGGTTACACAATGCTGGAGTGTCCCCATGGCCATCTTACATTCAGTCACAAGCAGTGTACGTTTTTTTTTCATATAACTAAAGCTCTTTACGGGAAGAAAAAAAAAGTGGGAAGAAGAAAGAAAAGGGAAAAACTCCATACAGTTACCAGTGGTGGTTAGTGAACTTGCAATTTATGATCTGTGAAAAACACGGAGAAATAACTGGAAGTCAGGAGGGAAGAGTTACTAGCCATGACATCATTAACTCAGGTAATGTAAAACTTTACGTTTGTACGCCTAGAATGGGAGACTTGTCTGTTGAGTTGATGGTAAAAGGGGTGGATTCTGCTTTGGTGTAAATTGTTGTGGATCCACCTTTGATATGTCAAAATATTCACTGCCCTTTTGCATGGTTATGTCCTGGCTAGGAGAGTCTCAGTTCTGTGAGGTGTGACCTTTTCCCAGTAGCCCTTCAGGTTAAGGTATGAGAGAGAGGATGTAAATTTGTTGTTAGCCTTATAGGCAGCAAGTAGCTGGAAGAAACTCAAATTGAAATTTCTAGGTTCATTTGATGCATTGTTGATTGTTTTCAGGCATTTTATCTCTTCCCAATGTTCCAGACTCTGAGCTGTTCATTAAATGGGAAAAAAGAAAACACAGTTTCCTCTAGTGAAGGCACTTAATCATATTTCTGATATCCACAGATGCACCCCCCTGAATGGCCTGCTGAATATGAGTCTCCTAGCTCTCCCCAGAGGATATTAGGGGATCATCGTTCACACATCTAGCTTCCGTAATGATGGATGGGATTATTAGAGAAAATCCCCTTGTGCATCAGCGAAACTAAACTCGTGGTTCTTTTGCCTATGCATTTAGATTCTAATTCACAAAATAAAACAGCTGGACCAGGATCGGCAAGGCCAAGTTCTCTGGGGGAGTGGTACGTTGTATTTTGCTAGCCAAGTGCTCACAGCTTGGGCAGCATTTTGTGCTTTGTCTGAACCTGAGGTTGTCTTGGTTCTTGTGGGGGGAATATCATCGCAAAAAACGTTCTGAAAATGATGGCATTTAAGGTTCTTGTTCGTGTGATCTTACGAGGTGTGACTTCATTGCACAACTTTCCTCCTGAATTTTTTGCGGCGTGCTCAGAACACCCCATGTCCCGGCCAGTGCTAAACCTACTTGCTTGTTAATTGAAAAATGATGAGGGGAATTGGTAGCCCTCTACAGAGTGAAGTATTCCATAGACATCTGGTGTTAGATGCATGTATCCAAGAGGTGAGAAATAGGAAAGCAACTGGCTGTGTCCCTGAGGAACTGTAACCCTGTCAGTAATGGTTTTTATTCAGGGAAAGCAGCAGGGAAGGTGCCTTCACTTTTGAAAAGCATGGACAGTGTTGGTGTTGAGGCAGAGGATTTTCCTGCCTGTCCTGTGAGTGGGAGAGAGCCGAGGACACGTTATCTTATGCGAAGGCCGTTGCAAATGGAGCGATCTGTCCTGTCCGAAGGGCAACGGGAGGTGGCTGGGCAGATGCCTTTCAACCACGGACTAACTGAAACATCAACCAAGCTTCGGAGATGAAAAAATGTAATTTACCCTCCCGTAAGTGGAATGAGAAATCCATGTGCATTCCCATCCCATGATTTTGGGTTAATCTTCCACTGGCTTGTGATTTCTGAGGAGCTATAGATTGAATCCAGGCATGCTTGCTAGCGAACTCTAATTTCCGAGATGGGGGTATTATTTATTTATTTATTTATTTTTTCTTTCAAATTCCTTCACTACCGGAGGACACAAATGGATTCTTAGACACTAATTTAAAAATACTACTATTAATAACAACCTAACGTGTGCTATTTGCCAAAAGCCGGGAATCAGCAATGATGAAAGACGAAACTGCCCCAGGTTTCTTGGCAAAAGCGATGTAGGCAAATATTTCAAAGGTCATTTCAGTTTTAAAATTTGCTTCCTTGGAGATTGTGCTGTGGCAACGTTTGCCTTCTAGATGTTATCAGAGAGCACTGGAATTTCATAGTAACTGCAATTAAAGAATTTTAGGATGTAAAGCCTGGACGTTAAAGATACGGCCCTGCTGTCCCCGGTCCTGCTGTTCTCATCAGCCGTGCTGGTCTGACGGGCGTTTGCTGAGCAGTCCGCTTCCAGCATTTCACAGTCAGCAGCCTGCATCGCCCCCTCAGAATGATTTGCTTGTCCCCATTCTCTGGTAGCACTCTTGACAAGCCTGTCCTATTTGTCCTATGTTGGCCCTTCCATAAGCTTGTACGGTTTTAAAATAAAAACCAAACAACACACAACCCCTCCTTTGCTCGTGCACTGCTTGGCTTTGCAAGCTAACCAGCGCACTGTTATTTAGCAGCAGTGCTCCAGTAGCACCAGGAGAGCACTCAGGCCAGGGCCCCGTGCAAGTGCTGAACGAGCTCCGGCACAGCAGGAGCTGCCAGATGCAGGTCTGTGGCCCCGAGCGTTCCTGTGTTTGCATGGGAATAACGGAGGCCTTGAAGAAGTGCTGCACTGATGGATTTGGCAAAATGTGCCTTATGCAAGGAACAGTTACTAACGGCAGAAAATGTTTCTCTCCCTGTTTTATTTCTCCTCTCTAGAGCAGGGCTACCCAAACGGTGTTTTCTGAGATCAGCTGGGTCTTCCTGGAGGTCTGCCTATTTTTTACCACGCTTCTCGGGGAAAGTTCCTGCCTAGTCTGCATGGCCCTGGCACCGCGTGCCAGCCACGCTGCAGGCACGGGAGGTGCTGTCCCAAAAGAATTGAAGAGAGGGCTGAAATGTGGCTCGAGGAATTGGTGACGAGATGCGAGCTGGCGTGGCTGCTCCAGACCTCGCAGCTGGGGATTGCCCTGCTCTGGTTGGGCCCGGGGCCTACTCACATCTCTGAACTCAGGGCTGCCTTTGGGGGGCTTTCTTAACGAGAGGTCTGGCATTTCCTGATCGCTTCCTCACGTTCTGTGCAGTGAATTTCTCTCACTGGGAAACCAGTTTGCAAAGCCTTTGAGTCTTCTGTAGCTGAAGGATAGCAATGTAGGAAAACAAATATCTTCTTTTAAATGCTCTGAGCACCTTTTGATGCTATCCTAATATGTAAGTAGCATAATGTAGTTGCAGAATATAAAACTTGTTGCTTTTGGTTATTAGGAGAGATGAGTCTAGCAATTCCAACTCTTATTTACTATTTTCAGCCTTATATTCTGACCTGTAGTTCACTGGGTGAGCCAGAAGGCTGTGTACCAGGCACTAGTAGGAAATATTTGTGCTTTTCATTACTCCACGAAGCTGCCACGGATCTCCCTGCCACTGCCTGGAGCAGCCCCAGGAGAGCTGCCCTTGGTGTGCTGGGCTCTTGCAGTTTGCCGTCTCTCCTTTGGGCATCTTGTAATTCTGTGAGGGGAAGTGAAGTCTTTTCTCAGTGGAAAAAAAGGGCTTGTATGAAAGCTTTAACTCAGAGAATGGCAGTGAAAGGAGACGCTGTGAGCTGGCCTGCTCTCCTACAGGTCAAGAAGTGGCTATGCTGATCTGGGATCACGAGCAGAGTGCCTGCTTCTTTGAGCAGAGGACAATACCCCAGGGTATGGTCGGGTTTCTGGGAGGTTTCAGCACCCACTCACCGTGCTTCTTTCCTTATCTCCCCCCAGCAATCAGAGGGCATGTGGAACACCTTTTTTCATGGAGTCAAGCTGCAGATTGAAAAACCCACTGCAGTAGATTGTGAGCAGGTTTCTGTTTTGACTTTTCAATTTATATTGCTGAAGACAAATTTTATTAGTAAAATCTTGGGCAACTCAGCAATGGATTTTTAGGCTCTGACTGGGTGCCTGGAGCTGCATTTCTTTGAACTGTCTTTTAGAGGAACTGCAGCTGTATAAATGGATGAAGACTGTGGAAAGAAACTATAAATATGGCTTTATTAAGGTGGGTTTTAAAATCAAAGTAACTTTTTGAAATATTTTAATGAAGCTTAAAAACTATTTTCCAGTTCTTTCCAACAGCTATGTTACTTTTCAGCAATGGGGGGCATGGTATTGAGGGAACTGTGGCCTCTGCATACGTGGCAGTGGAAGTGGCAGTGCCTTTGCCGTAAGACTTTATACCTTGGACAGACAACTTAAAATGATCAGGGACCAGCAGGAATCTTCTGCTGCTATTTTTCAAGGTGCAGAATGCAAATAGGTTTTGCAGGGCTGTGCTGGGATAGTGCCGTGTGTGCTGGGGGTTAGGGAGTGAGGAACTGGGGGGGATTTGGAGGCATTTCCTGATGCCCTGCAGTGTTTCTCGCTGTGGGCAGTGGTGGATTGTGCCTTACCAGGAATGTGACAGGCTCACTCAGGATATGTTTTCTTGCTAAAAGTTAATTGGAAACAACAATTTAGCACATAAAAATGTGCTAGCGTAGCTTAGTGATGGTTAGTGCATTATATTCCCCTCATGTTCTTGTCACAGACAGTTTAGGCTCTTTTTGCTTAAGTGCATGTGGCAGGTATCTGAAGCCCACAAGCGAACGGGTACTTTGAGCTGGCTGTCCTGGGAGTTAAACATGGGTTCAGTAAGTGCTGCTGAAACTCTTGTTTTCTTAGCAGCTGGGAGCTGATGAAAATGTAGAAGAAGCTAGGGCTTTGCATTGGAAAAGCCGCTTCCATTTTAGGTGAAACACGGTTCCATTGCTCCACTCCAGAGTTGGCCTCATTGAAAACCAGAGACTCAGACTGAAAATGGCTGGCCAAGAGAGAGTGGAGCAAGGGACAGCAAAGGTGGAGGGGTGATTGGGAAGTCAGTGTGAAGCCACTCTGTCCCACAAGGGTTTTTTTTCTGGCATGAGGGCATGTCTTTAAGGAGAACACCAGACAAGGTTCTTCACTGAAGCCCAAGTCCATAGCATGAAGGAAATCATTCAGAAAGCTCTCAGTGGTAGTCTGAAGAGTGTAAAAATAGCTGTGATGGAAGCGGTTTTCCTGTCGGCGCAGACACAAGGGTATGTGCACATGTGAATGCATCTGTGTAAATGAATGTGTAAAGGAAAGGCGCTGGAGTCCATCATCCCGAGGTGGTCTGAGCGAAGGTTTCCATTCAGCAGGGCCTGGCACACAGGCACTGAAGCAGCCACTGTGTTCTGTTTCAGGAGGCAGAGGTGTTCCAGATACACTACCATCATGGTAAAAATGCCTTTGTTTTTGGCATAAGGGTAACTACCCCCTTTTTGAGTGTCACATTTTACCCGCTTGCAGTTTCCTGCTTGTATGTTTTGGCTTTTGACCAGGACCTTGGGCTCTGTGTGCTCATATGGTTTTGATAAAACATTGAACTTAGACAATACATCTTCTTGGACATTTCTTCCTGTTAGATTCAAGTGTGATACAAAGCAACCAGTACTTGATCAGTAGCAGACACTGTTTTTATCAAGCGTTGTTGGATGTTCATTAGCCATGAAAGGGCTGCAGAGAAAACTTGCTGCAGCACACACCAGTACAGGTAGGTGCTTCTTCCGAGCCCTCCTTTGAGCCACTTGAGCAAAGCCCTAGGCTGTACAGTGTGGTGCACTTTTGAAGTCCGTATTCACATTCTTGGCTACAGCAGCTAAGCTATTTGGCTGGCATTTATCTTGCTGCTTTTACAGACTTGTTAGTCTGCTAAGAGAGATAAAAAGCTATGAGATATTGAACAGTGGCAGATGAATGGGAGTAGCAACCTCATTAAAAACCATCTCCTAGTTCCGACATTTTAGATACCACTTAATGAACACAAGCCCATTTTTCATGGTCTGCCCAAGGAGCATGTGACCTCTATAACCACAGTGATTTTGTCAGCCTCTGTAACGCAGTTAATATACATAGTATGTGCAAGGAAAGGACGTATCACCTTTGCATTTCGTAGACAGGGATCTAAACCAGAAGGCTACTCTGCTGATGTGGGCACAACAAAAGTTTATCAGCATGGTAGCCTGCCTGTAACCCTCCCCACCGTGCTCCATTTTCTGTGCCGTCAGCCAGCAGGCATGCAGTGAGCAATGGACAGGTCTTCCAGCAGGAGTGGTCTCTGTGTATCGCTGCATGTGAGCGTGTGTATGGGTGAAACACGCTGCAGGGCAGGGTAGGTGACATTTGGAAGTCCTGAAGTCACCTTGGAAATGCTGCTACACAGGGTGCTTGGCTGCATTCTGCCTACTGAAGTGTTACAGGTGACTGGATAGCACGTAGATTAGGATCACTGGGATTTAACTTGCTTTGGGTTTTTGTACGCCTTGTTAGCTTTAATCCTTCTGAAGCTGTTTGGTCCCAGCTTTTCAGGTGTCACACTTAAGAAAACATATAATACCTACATGCATCGCTTGCACATTACACAGAGGAGCACACAAGAAAAAGCCGTGTGCAGAAATACGTGGAAGCTACCCAGCTGAGTTGTTCCGTGTGCTGTTGGGAAGCCTGTAACACACAGGAAGATAAAAGCCACTCAGCCTTACAGACCGCCATTGTCGGAGGTTTTAGCCTGACCTCTCTTTGTCAGGATCTGACAGACATGTTTATCCAGCATGAGAGAGGCTGAGTGACACTGTGCGGACCTCTTTGTTCTCAGCTTTTTTATCTCTTTACGTCTCCTCTCCCTTCCTTCATCCGGTGGACTGAGATGAAAGCCGCGTGCACCCCTCTGCAAGCTTCCTGATAGATCCAATTAAAATACCTCATTCTTGCAGCATATGTGAGAGTTGAGCCATTGAACCTATTCAGCTGGAGGGTTACAATCCTAGAGCTTTTTTGCTGTCCTGGTTCTGGGATTACAGGGATTCAAACCTGAGACCGAACATTTAAACGTTTACAGGAAAGGCTGGTAGAACTTCACGTGGTATTGGTTTTTCAATAGGTTTTCACACAACATGGAACCGAGTCTTGCAACGTTAAATACTATACCTGCAGTGAATAGACGTGGTAGAATACCATTTAATTTGTATGTGTTGCACACCTCTAAAATCCACTAGGCTATTTGAACAGAGGAAAAGCCAAAAAACCAGAACTTTTTCCTAATTTTCAAGCTGTACAAATCCAGCTTGGATATTAAAAAGACTAAGTCTTGTTATACATTTTTTGTCTGTTGTATCTTGACCAATTCACTAGGGTTACCGAAGACCTGGTTCTCAGAGCGTTGTAAGTAACCGTGGTGTTTTTTTTCATCATATCTTGATCCTCAGAGGCAAGAGATACTCTCAGAGTAAGAGTTGACTGCAGTTTTCTCGGTGACGCTGAAACACACGATACACCCACACTTGATCTGTTTCCAGGTCTTGAGATTAGAAGGCAGCTGACAATGTTATTAATGACACATAGGATGAGGAGGGAATCCTTCTTATATTCCCTGTATTGATTGTTTTACTGATAGTAATTAGATTTTATTTTTGCTAGTACCATACGTATAGGGAACAAAAAGAAATGTACAGCAGAGGTTCCGTTTTTTTGAAGCATCACTCATCTAAGCCATCTCTGATTTAAAAAATGAAGTTGCTTTTACAGAAACCATGCAAAACTGTTGTCAAGACTTCTATGAAATACTGTAGCGTCCTAATAATAACTTCTAGCTGAAAAATCTTGGCATCCTGCAGTTTAGGAAAGGGTTTTTAAATTCACCTTCAGTTTTTGGGCAACAGGCAAAACATGTGGCTCTGTTTAGGAGCTATTTTCGTTAAAGCTTGACAATACAGGATGATAAAATACAGCTGCATTGTTTAAACTTTCAATTTAATTTCTGGTTTCTGTCCAAGTTGTTTCATCAATATGGCGCCATTCATTTCAAAACAAAGCTCTTGGAAGGGTCTCCATTACCCCACCATTGATCAAGAGGGTGTTAAAATGTGGAGCCTAATTATGTTCCTGGCCTGCTTGGAATTCCAAAATTGGATTTTTATAACTGTCAAATTTGCAATCAGGGTAACTTTCCATGACAATTAGTCAGAATTATTAGGGCTCTTGTTGCCAGGGAGTTGTAACTAGTGGTGGCGTTTCACTTTTCAAGGCTCTGTAAGTGTCAAAGGCAACATATATCATGCAGGATGGCTATTTGACTACAACATTGTCTATGCTTAACTGCACCCAAATGTCTACTACTGTTACAGTCATTTTTATCCATTCTCCAAGGCTGAGTTGTTGCCACAACCTCTACTGCAAGCTCCGAGATATAATTAACTACTGGGTTCTGCCTTGTTGCAAAATGGGCCTTGTGAAACCGTGACGTGAGAAAGTTCATCCTGAACATTTCCCTCAAGCACAGATTGGTAAGGGCCAATACTCAGAAAGCTGTTAATGCTGCTGATGGTGGTTAATTATTGCTTTAAATCTTTAAAATAAGCTAGATATAACTATACAGCCCACTTGGATGAATGGATGGATGCTCTCTCTTCTCAGTCCGTCTGTTACCTGACTTGCTGGTAAAGCCATTCCCTGTGTGTGTAATGCTACCCACAAACCTACCTTTTTCACCGTAGAACAGACTTCTGCAGATGCAGTACTTTAGGCTGAATGCTGATGTGTGAATGTATGTGTTCACAGAAGAGTAGATGCTTACCAAAACCTTTCTTTCCCTAATACGCAACATTTATTCAGAGGCATCCACTCAAGATGCCCATGATGTGTTGGCCTGTTGATGTCAACAGATTTTTGTCATCAACTTCAAGCTTTAGATCAAGTGGTAACTCATTTATGACCGTGTGTTTATCTTTGCACTTAGTTAAATGAACCACTTTGCAGTAGCAGTGTTTGCTTAAGATGCACCCCCTCCACCGTGCCCGCCGTTCCTCCCCCCCTGCTCTGCCCTTGCTGTTCCGCTGACTCAGGCATCTCTGCAGCCACATGCTTTAAATAATTGATCTTCCTGTAAAATAATAAATATGAGGGGTTTTTAAATTGGGTTATTTTTCATCTCTCTTTCCCCATCTGATTCACTGTCCATCTGTGTGGTATGCACACACTCATTATGAAACTGGCAGCAAGTTTTTAAACAAGTTAAGCTTAAGGAAGCCAGATCCTGCCTTTTTTTTTTTTTTCCTACCCAATGCCTCGAACGTCTCTGTGTCCACCGACATACATTGACATGAATTGTCGTGTCCGCTTTTGACAAGAAGATCTGGAATACAGCTTTACTGATACAGGATCAAGGTTGTTCCGGCCCCTAGTCCTGCAGGAAGTTTGCCCTGGAAGGAGGAGGGCTTGTAATCAATTCAGTTTAATTAAATCAACCTAAACTAATTGTCAGCTAATAAAATAGTGTTGGTCAGCTCATAAAATAGAAATGAAGATTAAAAGAGTAGTTGCCACGAACAGGTGGTAACTCTGTTTCCAAGTTAGACCACATTACTCTCTGGCACGGGATCCCTGAGAATACCTCATATTCCAGTTTTTTAAAAAAATGTTTATGAAACTTATAAAATATAGGGCTCATTTTATAACCAATTTTCTATCTCACCTGCCAAGAGCAGTGGGGGTTGAGCCAGCACAAGGCGGATGCAGAGTTTTAGGCAGCTCTCCAGAAATGGATTCCCTGCGCAGGGCTGCGGAATAGATTTCTACCTTTGAGTGGCCTTTCTTTATGCACTTCGTGTGATTTGGTTTGCTCTTTCTTGTTGCTGCTGCAGAAAAGACCATGTAAACATTTTTTGATGTCGTTGATCTCAGCCTGGCACTGTTGTGCTAAGGGAGATGCGTACTGTGCTGCGCTGGGGATGCGCTTCAGCTCTGGTGGGCCTTGAGTCAGTAACAGGATCCCTCTGGAGCTGGCCCTTGGTAGTTCTGTTGACTCTGCAGTTCTTGCAGAAGGCATAAAACATCTATCTAATTTTAACTGGAAGGGACTGAACTGGAATCATTATCTGCCCCTCGAAGTAGAACGTGGTGGTTTGTAGTTGCAGTTAATAGCAGAATAATGAAAGAAATTTTATTGCATACTGGTTATTGTATCACTCTGTTAAGAGTGCAAAACTCTGTCATTGTGCAGTTCGTTTGAATGCTCTGTGCTGATGGAAGGCTTTCTGTAGCAAAGTGCCTTGTTGCACTCCACCTCATGCCCATTTTCTGCACCCATCGATTTCCAGAAATCTCATGAAAACCTCATTTGGTTGCTCATATGTTAGGTCCTCAAAGCTGGTATAGACACTGGATGGCTAGATTAATTTTCTCTTCCACATCAGTGGAAGATTACAGCTGCTGCTCACGTAGAGGCAAAACTGCCCCTCTCCATGCAGAAGGAGAAGTCTTGCCTGGTTAAGCACTGTGTCTCTGCCGTGTTTTCGGGAATGCTCTGGTCCAGCCCAGTTGCTGCCCTGGCTTAGGGTGCGTCCTCGATCCTGCTCACTCCTCTGCATCCAGAGATGAGCTTGCAGCACGTGTTTGCATGGCTTGGAGTCAGCTGGCATCACTACCGCTTACAGGAGAGCTTCCCTGTATGGGGTTTTCCAGTAGAAGGCATCTCCTCCCAGCTGCCAGGGCTTGGGCTGGTGGGACTAGAAGTGATGTGAGTGGTGCAGCATGTGCTGTGGTCATGTTGGGAGCATCCCCTCGGGTTCCTGATCTGATTTGCCATCTCTGTGAAGAGTAAGCATGACTTGAACCCCACATCTCGGATTAAACCAGGTGAAAAGATTTGTCCTACTGGGCATCCTGCGAGGGACATCTGTCTCCTCTGCGGCTGAATTTCTTTAAGAAAAAAGGAACAAAATAGGGTTGGTTTTCATTCAGGGCAGTTTTCTGTTCATCTGTGTCTCCTGTGCTTGCCCCAGCATGATGGAAATAGCCACTGGGAGTGACAGCAGCAGCGAAGTCTGCATTTACTTCCCTCAAAGGATGGATTTTGGATGAACGTAACACTGGTGTAAAGCATCAGCCCTCCAAAGGGAACTGCATGGCTATTAGTTGAGTATTTGAGGGTCTTAAGGACCTCCCGGCTTTGTCCAGATTTGCACGGGTGGAATTGCACCGACATCTCCTAGTCCTGTCGGTGGAGATCGGAGCAGGGCAGTCAGCAAGCCTGCTGCTCGGCTTTCTAGGCACATGTGCGAAAAAGATCCCAGACCCCAACCTAACCAAAACCATACTTGAAGCAATTATCTGATCTTGTTTGTTTGTTTTTAATGCGATGTTTCTAGACACTGGTACAACAAACACACTCTTGTAAAATCTTGTAACAGTTGTTTGCAGTTAGTATCTTCACGATGACTTTGTGTGTGCTGATCATGACTAATGTACATCGCTCCAGTGTGACCGTCATCCGCCAGGGCTGTGGGAAACTTTTGGTACCGAGACAATTCTTTCCTCAGCTTGTTTAGCGTTTTTCTTTTTCCTTTTTTTTACCCTTCTGTGTAAGAATACATAGATGCTAATTTGCTCATCTATTGTGCTTTCCAGATGAAAGTGCTTTGTGGCTCACAGACTTAAATAATTAGGTCTTCCCAGACCTCAGAGTGGTTACAAAGGCGGTTGGAGTCATCATCTCTGGTTTTACACGTGGAGATGGAAAAATCTCTAGAGGCGAGGTAACCTCATGGGCAGACCCGCTTCTCTGAAGTGTCCCCGGGTTTTCTGGACATTAGCAGATGTCACTGTGCTGGCAGTGCTACATCCCTTTCCCCTCGCGACTTGGTTTCTTCCCTTCTCGCTGCCACAAATCTGGTTTTTAGCACCCACAGCAGCAGCTGGGAAGGTGCTGGGCTCTTCTCCCCACGGCTCAGCCAAAACAGCGGCTGCTGCTCTCCCTCCTTGAACCTGGGGCAGTTTTTCCCCAGAGCATGCAGTTGAGGCAGGAACTGCCGTCCTCAAAACAAAACAAAAACCAAAACAAACCCCAAGGCCCTTGGGGTTGCTGCAGCCTGTTCCGTTCAGTAGGTTTTTCTGTGGTTGGATTTTTTGGAAGCATCGTTTCCAGCAGAGGCATGGGGCTCTTTTACAGGCTTATTTCAGCACTTCGAGAGCACGAGTGTGTGCGTCTGTGCCTGCAAGTCTTGCTGTGGGTGGGAAGGGGGGGAAATGCTGGCAAGAACGCAAACGAGCCAAGCAGGGAGAGCGAAGGCGCTTTCATTCCTTACCAAGTTCTGCTCCGCAAGCTGAGTAAACTTCTTCTTCTCTGCTGAACCGATGCTGTGCAGGGCGAGGGTTTGACACGTTCCCAGTGATAATTGCCTTGTCTCCCCCCCGCCGGTTCATCTGGCCGCCAGCATGGTTACTTTTACAACCAGGACCGTAAGTGGGCAACTTGAACACGAGGGAAAAGCAGAGCCTAAGAGCACAGCGGGTGCATTGCCGGGCGGGGGCTGTATGGCCAGGGATGCCCTTTGCTTGTTGGGGAAGCATGTGGGAGAGTGTCTGGGGGGCTCTGCCTGTTCTGTGCTCTCTTCCTTGCAATTAAAACTCTCCACCCTGTTTTCACAGACCTCATTGTGCTCCACCTTTGGTGGCAGCCTGTTGAGTGGAGCCCCAAGGAGTGGGGTCAGCGTGGTGAGGTGATGCTCTCACAACGTGGCCGTGACAGGCTCATCACTCGTTGGCAGCCTGGTGTCTCCTCAAATCCTCATCCTTTGGTGACACTCATGCTGGTGCTTTTGGAGAACACTGAGGTGGTTTTCAAGGCGGAAGGGGGCCAGCAACAAAGCGTTGCTGTGTGCCTCCGAGCTGACAGGAAAAGTAGCTTAAAAGTGCTGTGGCGCACATGTGAAAGTCCAACCGACTTCTAAACTCGACTGTCAATCTCCATCCATGGTTAATCAAAAAGCAGCAGGGACTGACGCGGGAGCCTTTGTACCTGATAGCCGTGTGCAGGTTCTGTGGGCAATGAAAATCACGCCAGCTCAGGAGCAGCACATGTGCTGAGCAGACGAACCACTCCAACAAGGCTGGTTTTGTGAAA
This sequence comes from Nettapus auritus, assembly GCA_011076525.1. Classification (NCBI taxonomy): domain Eukaryota; kingdom Metazoa; phylum Chordata; class Aves; order Anseriformes; family Anatidae; genus Nettapus; species Nettapus auritus. The sequence continues at coordinate 4,270,291 of CM021783.1, forward strand.
GCAGCAGTGTGGCAAGGGGAAGAAGAGCTCATGCTGATCTGCCTCTTTGCTCTCCTCACTGAACAGGCGCTCAGCAGAAAAATAAGTGTCCCAGAGCCCATCAGCACCAATGAAGCCTTAAATCAGGCCAAGCTTGTGTCTTTCTGCTCCCGCCTCTGCTGGAGATGTGCTTCATGCTCCAACTGTAGTTCCTCTCTCCTTGTGTGCTCTGCTCATGGATGGTACAGGCCAGGCCTGATCCCTCGTTAACTGTGGCTTTTCAGCACAAGTTGGCTGCTTCTCCTGGGCCCAGCTGGAGTGGTGCTGGCCAGGTGGGGCAGGGACGGCAGCCTGGGAAGGCTGCGCCTCCAAACCTGCAGTGCTGCATCCCTGGGGTGGGACCCCGAGACTGAAGGTGCCCAACAGCCATTCCTTGCTGGCTGCAGATAGCATCAGGTCCTTCCTTGGAATTCTTAGTTCTCATTGTATCAGGAAAAAAATAAATGACTGAATAGAGAAGTCAGCCCCAGCCCTTCTGGGAGAGAAGGATCCTTCACTTCTTGTCTCTCTCCTTGATCCTCTTCTCTTTCATAGTCTCCTCCATGGCTGAGGATGCTATTGCTTCTCCTCTCTGTAACTTGGGCCTGTCCAGGCCCATGAATGCACCTTGAACGCACCATGAATCACACCGACCCTCGAATCGGTGCTCCCATGTGAAGGAACTAAACTTGTCCAAGGACGTGGGAAAAGTGTTGTGTCAGCAGGGTTTATATCTAAATCTTCAGAATTCCTTATTATTGGTCCCGCTACAGGATAATCTTGTTTCTGGATTGTCTTTTGTAAGTGACTTCACTGCCAAGTCCTTACCTGCTGTGATCCCTTTTTGGCTTTTATCATCTCGGGCAGTGTGCTGCTATCATCTGTCCAATAGCTTTTTACCTTATTTCATAACGGGCCCTGCAGAAGAGTTTATTACATATTAAATAAGCCTGGAGATGACTCTGCACTATCTGGCTTCCCACTGCCCTGAGACATTTCAGTCTTCTCCGCCTGGAGATTCCCACCTCAGTCTTTCCTTCAATGTCTCAAACGTGAGAGATCGTAGCTTGTTCACCCAGCAGCAACAGGGGGTTGACCAGTAGCACATCTCTCCTGCGGGATCCCAAAGGGGCATTTCTAGAGCCTGGCAAAGATGAAATGAGCATCCAGGGGCCTGATGAACCCCCAGAGCCACCTGTGGCTGGTCCTGAGCTGGCGTAAGTCATCTGCAGTTTGATTACAGTCAGTGAGGTGATGCTGACTTCTACCTGCTGAGAATCACAACTTTTATACGTGTTCACTGCAAAGTTAAAGAACCTTTCTGGTGGGTAGAATCTCCTGTAAGGTGTCTTTGGCAGACCCTGGTTCAGATGAAGGATTTTTTTGCTTCTCTTCCCCTGCAGTTGTTGTCTGAGACTGCTGCTTCAGTTCCTTGGTGTCTCCACTTTGTGCTTTGATTCCTCCCTCGAGGTGGTTGTGTGCTTTTCCACATCTGCCCTGTTCTGTGGCCATATGAGGCAGGAACGGTCCTGCCCCCTGCACATGTGGGACCCCGAAGGAGACTAGTTACTAAATTATTTAAAATGTGGTTTACCTCGTTGCTCTCTTCCAGGCAAAATCTAATTGCCACTATTATTCTTCTGATAGCCTGACAATGGGGGTTGGAGGATACTGGCTGCATTTTTGGAGAGATGTGTATTTATATATCTTTTTTGTCTGTGCAAGGAATCCTCCTTATCAGCAATTTGGCCTAGGATTCCTACAGACATCCTGTGTTTGAAGATGTTTCCTTCTATTGTTTCCTCGTAGTCATTAAGCCTCCTAATGATGCACTGAGTTTTTAGGCTGTAGGCTAAACCCTTTGGGAGCATGGGCAGACAGCAAGGCAGGGATGTACTGCTCCTAACGGGCCTGGGACTCGCTCAGTGAGGTCTGGGGAGGGGAGATGACTGCTCTGAAAGGGACAATGAAACGTGCAGGAGGTATTCCACAGCTTCTCTGTTAGTATGTGGCAGCACATGACACAAAGACTTGCTCTTCTCCTTTCTAGAAGGAAACATGCCAGATAAGTAGGGAACAGGTATACTGAGCAGTGTAAAACCAGCTCCGTCCAACTTCAACATTTATTAACTTTGATGCAGGCAGCACCAAGAGGGAATAATGGGGAGCTGCAAATTAGATCTGTTTTAAATTGCCGTAGAGATCTGGCTGCAGATGCTCTCCTGTCTTTTCAAACTAAAGCAATTGAAATTTTTCTAACCTAAGTGTCTGGATTGCTTGGATTTTTAATGGGCTTTTTCTCCCCGTTGGTGATCTGCAGCCCCACACCTTGGGAGTGTGACTCCAGGCATCTCGCCCGCTGTCCTGGGCAAGGTGGGAAGGGAATGTGTTACTCTTACACGCTGGAAGTGCTTCAGCAATGTGAGTTCTGCTGTCTTTCTAGGAGGTATAGGAAAGGCTGTCTGTTTTCTCTAACACCGTGATGTTCCTAGTAGGCTCATAAGCACTACAGCACGGAGAGATCTGCAGATGCTTCTGGCCACACTCAGACAATGTAAACGCTGCCCGAGGTGGGTGTCTCTGCCTGGTGCTTCCCATTGGCTGTCTCCAAGCGTTCAGTCCATCAGAAACTGCACTTCCAGGGACTGAAGTGGAATTTAAACTATCTGAATATAGTCCTTTGTGTCAAATCAAATGATTTGTTAAAGCGAGGCCAGATTTGCAGGGAGAATCAATCTTTTTTATTAGATCAACTGATGTGGAAAAAGCAGACAAACTTTCAGGCATATTAACCCTTCTTCTGGTCTGCATTTGTGCTTCGGGAACGGAGGGATCTGTCTGCCCAGGGAGGCTGTACTTTGGGATATGTGTTCAGATTCACTATTCGGCAACAACTTAGGTCTGAATGCAGACCTGGGTGGCATTTTTGGGCATGTCTGCATGCTTTTTTGGGGAAAAAGACTTTTGTCCCTGTGTGTTTGGACACTAGATGTTACCACACAACAAATAATAGGCTCTGCTCTGCAGCTGACTCATTGTGCAAGTCTGGGGCTAATTACTGAATCCCTCCGTGCCTCAATTTCCATCTGTAAAATGTCACAGATGCCCACCATTCATAAATCGCTTTCAGACTTCCAGATGAGGTGCTGTGTAAGTGTAGAATAGCGTTAGTTTATACATATTGTGCTAGAGTATAATATAAAACACATGCGACAGAAGAGCCTCACAGATGTGTCTCTTTCAACTGCAAAAGGCTGGGCCTTGGCTGATGATTTAGCACAGCACTAATTGGGCTAAAATAGGAGATTGCTCTTATTCTGATGCAATTGTCACCATTAAAGTCCTCATTTACCAACAGCTTTTGGAGATATCCCAGTTATTTCCTATTGAGGAGTGCTGTAGCGTCTTGGGTCTCAAAGCACAACAATTTATAGCAAATGTCGACGTTTTTATAGCATACCCCACACTGGCTGTCCTCACACTTCTGGAAGGGGACTGCTCCATTGTTTATTTTGAATGTGCATCTTGCTTGTCCTGTAGCTGCACTTAGCACTTTTTTGCTGCCTAAAACCTTCTGGGCATTTCCTAATCTCAAAGCAGAGGCATTTGACCGAGTCATTTCCATTGCCATTACTGGGTGTTGCATACACAGGAATCCTGCTTTATTGATAAGAAAGCCGTTCCCGTGGCTGTGAGCGAACGAGTGCCTGGCAGCTGTTCAAAGTTTAAAGGATCTGTGGCATGTGCTGGTTTGGGTTCAAGCAATCAGCTTTGGTGAAGTGCTTGAGAGTGTCTCCCAGATACCTTTCATGGAGAAGGATAAACTTAACCAGTTAAGAGATTTGGTTTGTTTAAGTACCCTCGAGATTCCTGATTATGCTGTTGGGGCTAAGCTCTCGGTGGCTATGAAGTCTGGGAGCTCTTTTCACTGCGGGACGATTACGCTTGTGTGAAACTGAGAAGTGCCAACATCAGCCCTGTTCCAGAGGCATCGTGCGGCGGTGAGCACCAGTGACCGTGCACTGAGCCTCCCAGTCCTCCAGCTGTGCAATTTGAAAGCCCTGGTCTGAGCTTATTTGCCAGTGTGTTGTTGCCTAGGAATAATTACCGATTCTGTTGTAAGAAGGTATGGGGCTGGGGCGGGATGAGGGTTCTCCGGAGATCTCCGATTCCTGCTTAGTGTATTGCAGACAAATTGCACCACTTCGCATTTGTCCATTTTGGACTCGGAGGCTCTGGCTGTTCTCCCCGTTCCCCATCAGTGCTCAGGGAGGTTCAGAATTCATTGTCAAATCCTCCACAGCTGGAAGAGAAACGTAATATTGGGGCTGAGTGCGTGGGGTGAATGGCGTGGGAGAGGAGGTTGGCTGACATGCAGCCTTACCCAGCGCTCGCCGTGTTCCGGGAAAGATCTCCCCTGATGCTGGGCCTTCATTCCTGGGTCTAAATGTGCCATTTAAGGCATTCTGGGGGGAGATTTCAAGGCGGGGGCAACTAGAACCTCAAAATGAAGCTCTTCTAATTACCACTAGCACGATGTCTCAGAGGAGGTGTGATGGTGCTCGTTATTGTGTAGGTGTCATAAATGAGAGGAAGCACAAATGGTGAGGGAGGGCTTGGTTCTACCAGGAAATAATTGGGTCCCCAGTTGTGGGAAGCATTTGGTAAGTTTTGGGTTAAAAGAACAGGATGAAGGAATTCTGGAAAACATTTTGATTCAGCACAGTATGATGGATATCTTCTGATTTCTTCGTCCTAAAATGAGTTAGAAAAGTAGCCTGGTGCAGCTATTTTGAAGAGTTAAAAATCTGAAACTGAAAATGAAACATGCCTGGCTGACCCCAGCAGGATATTTCCTTTGCTAATTTTTCTTCATCCAGAAGTTAACATGGAAACAAAACCAAAAAAAAAAAAAAAAAAATCCTTTGCACAGCCTTGTGCTAATCACTAATCTGATGCAACTGTTACCTTGTTCTTCCCGTTATGGGGACCAGATGATACCGGGGATTTGCTGGGTCTGCCTCTCCCTGGTGTCCCAGAAAGCGAAGTCGCAGCTGCGGGGAGATGTGGAAGTGATTCCTCTTTCTGCTCAGATCGCTGAGGACCATAGCAGAGCTCAGAGGGATTTAGACAAAAGCTAGCAAAAGGTAATTAGCAGAATTAGGCAAAATAATGATCTTCAAGAGGCTGAGCGTCCTGTTGGACTGAATCCTGTCGCTGCAGCGCTGGGCGACAGGCGCTAGTGCTGTGCGGAGCGGTGCTGCCTCGAACGAGGGCTGCGGGGCGCAGGCATGGCAGAACAGATGAAGCACGCTGGCTTGAGCCTAAAGCTGATCTGGGAAATGGAGGCTTGCAAAAGTGCCCCTGGGGCTGATAATAGTAATAATCAGAGCGTGTTCTCCATAGTAAGTGTGGGCAAACATGAAGTTTTGATTTTCAGGGAGAAAAGTACTGGATTCAGACTATTCTTTTCAGCAGCTTAAGCTATGCTTTCCTTATTGGTCTTTCAGCTAATTTTTGTGTTGGCTAAAGGAAGCCAGCGCTAATGTTCTCGATGAAGAAACACCAGTGCTTGACTGAGCATCCTAAATGTAACGTGTTTATGGGTTACAGGGATTTTCTGCAGAGAGAAGGCATCTAACCTTAGAGGTGTCTATAGTCCTTGCAGTCTGAAGTGTGATAAAACAAAGCAGGGGTAAAATTTGATGTCAGAAATCCAAACTGGCAACAAGATGCATATTTTTAACATGGGGGTTAGCCTTGGATGCAGTTTGCTAAAGAAACCTAGGTTGTCTGGCTCTAGAGTGTCTTTCTGAGAGACATAGTCCAGTTAACACACATTGTTTGGCTCGAGACTGTGAGAGATTCTCTGACCTGTGATACGCAGGTGCAGAACTGATATTATAGGAATCCCTCCAGAGTTTATGGTGAGCCTTGATTCCTTTCGTCCTGTCTGCTTCCTTACTTCGTGTTACGTTATGCCGTCTTTTGAGCGCGTTTTTCCCCTGATCACTTCTCCCAGCAGGGAAAAGCAGCCTCCTCTGGAAGGGATGTGAGACCATCTCACTTTGAGGTGAACTTTGAGGCGCAGTGTGGTTCCCATGCACGCTTCAGCTGGGGTCGGCTGAGTTAGCCAGGCCCCATGAAGTATCACTCCCTGATCTGCAACACGCAGTGCCAGAGGAATGAGTCTGGTGCGATGACTGTGGGGATGGGACACTGCGTTTTGGCTGCAGTGGGGAGTGGAGCATCTACAGGAGAGTCTTTTCACCTGGGATGAAGCCCCAGCCCTTAGGGGCTCAGGTGCACTTGGCTGCCTTGGCAGGAAGGCTTGTGGGATCCTTCCCTTTAGGTCAGGGGCACTCCCATGTAGCCACATCTTGCTGTGAGAGGTTTGTCATGTTATTGATGTGCCTGTTTTCTGGCATTTCATTTACTTTGGTGAGTTTTACAGCCAGTCAGTGACAGCCAACGGGGGAGCCCTAAGAGGGAGGTTTGGTGCGGCACCAAGAAGCCCCGAGCACCACTCTGCCATCAGCATCATCTGGGAGTGCATCTTCTGCAGCTCACAGACAGAAAGGCTTTAACAAACCCATGCTGGATAGGGAAAATTCCTCCTCGTCAGGGTCGTTTCAGTCTTCAGGCTATATTAGTAAAATGTTCTTGGTGTTTCTAAAAATAGTAGATAATACATTTCTAGCAAAACGTGTTGCCCCAAAATCTAGCCTTTCCCTGCTAAACTTCCCTCTGACAGATAAAGATGGATTGAACACGGATCTTGCAGCTCATGGTTGCCTATGAATAAATGATCATGATCTAATTCCATATGCTAACAGAGCGCAGGCCTAACCAGCAAAATAGATCTTTGGCACTGTGAAAGAGCACAAATCCCCAGGCTGAGAGCAATTATGTATAAAATTAGTTAGTGGTGTGGGAGTGTGCATGTGTGAAATTTTAAATAAAACAATGTGAGTGATGTGAGCTGTTTAAGAATAGACCTGGGTGAATAATGGAGATTTTTTGGGGTTTATTTGCCAAACCAAAAATTGGAAAGAAAAATGATTTGGGACAAACTGAAATGGAAATATTTAGGGTTTCTTTTTGACACAACATAATGACTAAAATATGGTTTTGGGTCAGCCTAAAATATTTCATTTGACCCAAAGTGAACCAGTTAGTTTCACTAAGACTATTTAATCAGTTAATTTCATTTTTAATTTAGGTGAGTTTTGAAATAAATACTATTTTGAGACCAAAGACCAAAACGTCACTAAGAAAGTGAAAATCATTTTTAAAAATCTAGAGAAAGTATTGCGGAAGCTTTTTGAAAAGTGCACCCCATTTTTTTCCACTTGAAGCTATGTACCAGATTTTATCTGGGTTCTCAAATAGTGGTTGTTATTCCAAAAGTGCATTTTGTGGTAAACTTCCTTTTCACTCAGTTTTACTCTTATATTTATTTATTTATTTTATTACAGAGCCTTCAAAATCACAGAATTTCATGATAAAAGAAATATTTATTGCTATTTTGGGAACAAAAAAGTCCCTTTCCTGTTCAAGAAGGTAGAAGAAAGTAGACATGAAAATTAAGTATGAATATTTTACAAGCAGAAAAAGATCAGATAGCAGTTCTCATAAGAAGGGAAATTTGAGCTGCTTTTTAAAGATAGCCAGTAAAGTTAAGGGTAAGGGTTATTAAAATAGATATATATATATATTAAATGGAGAGAGAGAGAGATCACAAATGGAGAAATTTTGGCAGTGATAAGGGTCTCCTGGTAGGGACAATGAATTATCCGTAATGATGCTAAAATTGCAGAAATATTCTATAGATGTTCTGTTTCATATTGATGGGCAGCCTAATAATTTACAATTTATGAGTGAAACTAAAGCTTTGCATCCTGTAAAATCCTGACGTGAAAACTGTGGGAGAGAACAAAACATCGTTATTTAGTCAGTGAGATCATCCTTAAACTTCTCTGAGCCTCCTTGGCCTGAGGTTCATTACCTGTGAAGTGCTTTAATTATGTGCAGGGCCCTGCTCAGCGGCAGTGCTGTGGGGCTGGTCGGTGCTGGTTTTGAACACAGGAATTGTTTGTTGGAAGTGAGAGGCTCACGGCGTTGGGTAGCTATCGGCCCCAGAGAGGAGGTGAGAGGACAGCCGGCCTTGATGTGAAATGATGGGAAGAGGAGAGACGTGGTGAGCTCGGCTTTTCTCCGTTGGTTGCCTCAGCCAGATCCCAGCCCCACTGCCATGTGAGACCACAGCCACTGCCGCCCCTTCCCAACCACTGCCTTTGCCAAAAGGTGTAAATTCACAACGTACACAACAAGTAAATACTGTGGCAGTAAACAAAGACATTGTCGCAGCTGGGTCCCATGGATCTTGTGTTAAACAAAACCCAGGGTGCTTACCCTGACGAGCAGGCCTTGCTCCAGCCTCGTGGGCCTGTTCTGCCGGCCGCATGGTGGCCGGGCCTGCACCATCCTGTCAGGATCCCGTCTCTCCCACAGCTCCCCCGACCTTTGATTCCCATTTTCTCTTTAGACCAGAGGCTACCGAGCCACGCGAGCGCTCCTCCTCCTCTCCACAGTTGCTGTCAGCCCGTTGCCTTTCGCTTGCTCCAGCTCCATTACGGAGCTAAAGACATGACTGATACCAAACAAGTACAATTAATAAAGTCTATCTAGCCAACATCTGACTCTCATTAGAGGAAACGTGTTGAAAAAACAGATCCCAGGTTGGCTGTGATTTATGGCTTGGGCCTGCTATCCTTCACAAGCACTGGCGAAAGCTTTTGCAAAGGGCCAGAACATAAACTACTTAGGGAAACTCAGTATCCATGTAAAAAGGCTGGAAGGGTCAAATCAGACAAATTAAAGAGGGGTGGAGATGCAAGGCCAGGCTGGCTGTCCCCACTGAGGGCCACCTAGGTAGGTGCAGGGAGTCTGTCTTCATATTTCTACTGTGGAATTTGACTTGAAATTTCTCCTGGTGCCTGCAAATATCTTTTTTTTTTTTTTTTTTTTTTTTTTGGCTAAGCCATATGCATGTGTGTGGGAACAAGTGGATGGAAGGGGCAGTGGTCCAGTGGTTTATCTTGAAGTGTCCAAGTACAACACCTCTGGTGGGTGTCTCATGCTGAGCCTGATAATAGGACTCGGACGGCCTGGGCATGGTGACAATGCTGTTGTCACCTGAGTGAGTCACGTTGCTGCGTCACTGCTGGATCCTGGATGTCTTTGTCACTTCTCATTCCCTATCTGCTCACAGAGTTTACTGTAAAGTTAGCTGTGCTTTCTGCTCCCCTTAGGAGCTATGAGCTTCATTCTTTTCTCCTTGCAAAGAAACAGTTGCCTGGACTAATTTAGCTGTCTTTACTGATGCTCTTCCAGATTTGTTCAGAGAATACTGAACAACATTTTCTCCAAACTGGACCTACTCAGCTTGTGTGTTACAGATTTGTAGCGCAGTGTACTCCAAACCACCCCATTGCATTTCAGGGTTCGACTTTCTAGTAATGGCAAAATATGACCTTGAAAAAGCTGGCTGCAAAGATTTTATTTGTTTAAACAAAGGCTTTGTGATTCCAGAATTCTCTCCCCTTTCATATGCTATAAACGACCTCCTCCGCCTCCTCTCTGAAATATGAATTTTGGAGTAATCTATCAAGAAAAAGAGAGACAGAGCCTTGATCCCTTGACTTCAGTTGAGCTGTGCAATTTATATCTACTGAGCATCTGGCTGTAGGGAAACCAAAAGCCCTTTTAATATTCTGCAGAGACTCTGGGTATACAAATGAGCGCGGGCTGTCAGGGCTGAGAAATGGGGCAGAGATGCCAAGAGGTTTCTTTGCTATTTCGCAGAATGCTCTGACCTGTGGCCTCATGGTGAAAGTTGGCCTGATTTTTTTACTCGCTTCAGTGCCACTGTGATAATTATGCTGAAATCATTAGATCCCTATTGGTATAAAGCTGTTATCATGCCTTTTTTGTTAATCTTGATTTGAGTGAGGAGCTGGAGGACTTGTGGGATTTTCAGCCTTGAGCAGGCAAAATATGCAACCATTTAATCATGAAATAATGTTCATGCTGCTGAGGCAAAGTGGGAATGCCAAGTGTAGCAAGGCACCTGAAGGAAGACGTTCACCATTGTCTGTCACTTGTCATAGGAGCACATCCAGAGCCTGGTACCTGTTTGTGCAGTGGAGGAGGTGCCAGCTCTCAGCCTTTAATCGAAGGCTGATCAAATGCAGCAGCCTTTGCGTCAGAGTTAAGTGGGTCAGCGCTGACATAGGGTATGTGACCTGCTATCTGCCAGCACGACGAGTCTATCCCGTCTCTGATACGTTACATCTTTCCTTTCCCTCCAGTTGTACTGCTTTACCCACGCAGCCAGAGAGGGCGAACAGGAGGGCAGGAAGGCAGAGGTGTGCTAGGACAGGGAAAGCAAGATGTTCTGGAGACAGACTGGGTGTCACACGATACGCTGGTACAGTCTTACACTTATTATCTCAATTATTTATCCTCCCTGCTGGAATATTTCTAAAACAAATCCTACCATGTGTTTTAAGGTTGGGCTTCACAGAGTGAAATCACAACTCCTTTCTCAGAGTTTAGCTGGAAAAATACAAATCTGCCAGCTAGGAATCTGGGGGAAATAAACTGTGGTTCTGTGTAGCAACAAGTGATGGATTTCTGCAGATACGGATAGCGTCTGCTCTGGAGTTTCAGGTCAGAGAGCACGTGTATTTGCCCCAATGTTGTATTCATTGTCTGTGGAATAATGATGTGAGATTCTCAGGCTAGCTTTACTAAAGCAGAATGCTTCGACTTTGCAGTGCAAGCCCTTGGAACCACCAGCCATTGGGATTAGAGAGTTAATATTTAAGTGCATAATAGTAAGGGAAGATATTTGTTAGCTTGATTTGTCACCATCATCCTGAGGCCTTCTACAACGGCAAATAATGACCCCCAGACCTTGAAGGAGGCTGGTCCCTGGTGTTATTGTGAACAAGCTTTGACTGTAGATTCTGTGTCAGAGGTACCAAGCATTCATCTCACTCTTCATGTTTGTAAGCACTGTCCATCTGCTGGTTAGCTAGATAAATTACACAAGGATTTGTTGGCAGGACAATTTTCCTCAGTAAGATTTTTTGTACTAGGACTTCCACTTACTGGATTAGTTAAATGTCTTTTGGGTCCAGGCTAAGTACTTTGGGTGTGGATCCAGGTTTCCAGGTGCTTTGAGAAGAACAGGATCAGAGTTCTGTTATTTTGTTGATTTAAATCTAGCGTTTTGTCCAGCAAATGCACATAAGAGTACTGCTCGAGGTGCTCTTCAAGAGCAGAGGGGCTGCTGGACCAGTGTCCAGCAGAGATGATCAGAGCTCCCTGTCCTCTGAGTTGGTTGATTCACCCCTATGCAGAGGGGTAGTACAAGCCCTTTTTGTAAGCTGAGCTCTCCAAATAGAGTTTAACTTACCAATTCATCTCAAAATCTGCCCCAGAGATGGTTTTCAGACAGTTCAAGTCATTCTCTCTGAAACCTATGGGGGTTATTAATATGTGCAAGCCAGCAGAAGGGAGACTAGGACTCCATATTTTATTTGCTCTGTAACACATCTGGTACGCCTTTTGGCTCTTGGGAGCTCTGGATTTATTCAGCCTTATCATTCTATGGGGATGAGCAAGATCAAAAGCATGAAGCCGGTTACAAACAGAACATAATTCCCCACTTTGCACACCACAAGCAGATGCAGACCAAACCAGCCTTGCTCACTTTCTTCCGTGGGGACAACGCACCTGTGGCACTTGTGTATTCACAGGCCAGTTCAGGCCAAAAATATTGACCCCCAAGATCGATTGCAGAGAATAAAAATAAACAAATGCTGTTAGTCTGAAGATGGTCCATGTCAGTCCTGACCTGTGAGGAAATCCCTCGTCTCAGTGTGCCCATCCATCAGATGCTTTGTTTGCGAAAGGTAAGGCCCCACCAGATGGAGGCTGCGTGTCCACCTCCTTTGGGAGGGTGCGCGGCTCCCCATGGAGATTTTCTGTGCTCTCAGGGGGTCAAGGAGAGAATTTCTTTGGAAGGTTTCTGCAGTGGGTGATTGGATGCCGTTAGTACTCAGACAATCTGCTTGGGCTGTAAATCACTGAAGGGGAACAGCCAAACTTCCCGGCCCTGCGAGCCACATATTAAAATCGTTGCGTGGCTGAGAGCCATCGGCGCATACCATGTGCTTCATAAACTGGAAAGTGTTTGTGGGTGAAGATTTGAGAGGTTCCTCAGGGGTCCTCATGCAAAAGGGGACGCTCGTTGGGGATGAGAACTGAGTCCCAGGTGTCCCGGGGATGTTTGGTCAGGTCAAAGCCCATGTTCTGGGGTTACACAAGTCCCCAGCGCACCCTCAGCCTGAGCCACACCTGGATGGTTGGTTAGTGGCTCAAGAATTAGGGGGCAACCTCTCCAGCCCTATGGAAATACCAGGAGGAAATACTGCATCAGTGACCATCACTGCAAAGTGGCTCTGGTCCTCAAGGAGCCCAGAAACACACCTAGGGATTCTCCTCGGTGGGACATGAGCTGGTGGTGATGTGTCGCCTGAGTGAGGCTGGTTTGTTCTCTGTAATACTTCATGCTGCGAGTCATTTTCCCTTTTTAAAAACCGTTGCACTTCAGCAGTTGTGGTAGGTGAGCGGGCCGGGCTGGAACGCTTCTCTGATAGCTGGGAACAGGCCGTTCAACACGGCCGTGACGTGCTGGGAAAGTGCTTGTTGATTAAATCTCTGCTCAGGGCTTTATCCTCCTTCACTCACTTTAAAACTGCTGAAATGAAAACAGAGGCAAAGCAGCAGGCCTCCTGTTTAGATAAGTGATGTCCTTTGTACCAAGCAATCATTTTAAACTGCACTCAGAGCCCATTAAGCTAACGTTTGTTCTCGGTAAGGCATCCTGTCAAGACCCCTTTGGTGCTTGCTGCCGGTCTGTTGCTTCTATGCAGCAAAGTGAGATGGAAACCACTTCGTGCTGCAGGCCTGCTCTGTGTCAGCCCTGGGGTCACTTTTGTTTTTTCTCGCTGTTGCTGGGACTGAAGATTTGTTGTGGGAGTGGTTACAAAGCCTGGGGATGGAGCAGGGCTCTGCAGAGATGGGCATTCTGTGCATTCATTGCTCTCTTTGGCATTTAACCAGGGCTGAGAACGGGAGAGAAGAGCCCTGAGCTAAGTGGGAGCAGCGGCTGTGCAGCCTGGGGTCTGCGAGGTGGTACGTGCCACGCCAGCCTGTACCAGTGACAGACCACGTCTCTGCCAGTGACAACAATCGTACTGGTTGGCACCAGGAAAAGTCTTAAAACTAATTTTTCTCTGCCTGCCTTCTGCCTGCTGGGAACTTGGTTTCACACCGCACCACTGAACGTCCCCAGACAACATTTGTAATGTGACTGTGGCTGCTTACCTGCATAGTAGTGTTGTTGAATGTTTATTCCACCCCCCACCCCCAATAACTGGTTATCTTGAAGCACTCTTCTGTGTGTCTTGGATCAAAAAGGGATCAGGCCCTGCAGAATGAAAGCCATGGATTAGAATGCAAAGTACACAGAGATTTTACATCGTTCTGTTTTGTTCTTTCCAGAATGCATGAACTGCACGAGACTAGCAGATATGACCGAGAGGCTAAACACGCTTGAGGCCAAGGTAAGGATTTTATTGCATCTATTCTTCAGTTTGGCAAAAATTCCCAAGCATTGCCAGTGACAAAGAGGAGTTGACAGCCCTGGAGAGAGGAGGTGTCTGTCCGTCTGCACAGCAAGCAGGGACAGCAGAGCTCAGCTGCTGTGACACCAAGCGGTGCACAGGGAGAGAGCCGCTCATCTCCATCGTTCAGCTCGGCTCTTGGGATTAATAACCAGGGAGGCAGCTCGTGCTGTTTCCATTTGCTTTGCAGCAAGTGCTCTGTGTGTCTGCCTCAAACGAGCCCAAAGGGAGGTGCCTGGGTGGTGCAGGACAAAACACTTGAAGCAGTTACAGGCACTCAGCCCCGTCTGTACTGCTGGGGGCTGGTGAAAGATGGGTCTGTGTGAGCATTAATTCAGCTCCTCCTGAAGAGCACTCAGGTTTTGCTCCAGGAACAGCGGGCAGATGGAGCTGTGTGATAAATGTCTTGCCTTCAGCTGCTTGATACCACGGGGACATAAAGCAGCGATTCCCCTGGCTTGGGAAAGAAGCAGACTCCAGTTCTGGTCTTGCTCACTCCAATGCCTTGTGGAACCTTACCCATGTAGGGCACGAAACTGAGCAGTAAGGACATGCAGACTTTTCTAAAGGACAGTTGTTCAGCCTGCTCTTCAACTGCTGTCCATTCCTGTGCTTTTATCCCTCCTCGGAAGGATGGGAGGCTTTTGTGTGTGCTTCAGTGGAGAAAAATATTAAGGGCAGAACTTCACTTTTTTTTTTTAATTTTTTTTTTTCCCTGCAAATTGTTTTAATTTCTACCTACTGGGATTCAGATGACTTGTTCCAGTCTAGTAACAAAAAAGCTGAGTCAGTCCCCTTTGATCTGTGGTGTCCCTGTGCCAGCCCAGTCCTGGCTCTTAGATGCGGTGCTTTGGTTCCTTTCCTGCTGCTCTTATTATTCATTAACATGTGGCTATCAGTGACATAAAAGAATCTGGGGAGAAACCTTTGGTGGGGGGAGGTTGGATGTGTGGTGATTTTGAGGCCAGTGCATGAGATTCTGGTAATTTGGGAATTGTCTGAGCTGAAATGAAGTGAGCAATGTTGTCTGGAACTTCCTCAAAGCCTTCGCAGTTATATTTCACTTTGGGGAAAATGAAAGGGGAGGGGGGACGGAGATGTGGGGAATTCTGTATTGTTCGAGTGGAAACAACTGTTGTAGTGCAAAGGACAAAGACGAGCTGGGCTGTTTCTCGGAGCAGCGGGACCTGGCAGGTGGGTGTTCTTTGGCAGCGGTGAGCTGGAGGCGTTCGGAGAGGAGAGAGGGGCTGGTGACCGACCTCTGCATGTAGTCTTGAGTCCAAGTAAGACATGGACCAGCCTCAGAGAGATGTAAATCAGCCCTCCCATGCTCAGCCTGTAGCCAGCTCTACCTTCCTTCGCTTTCCAGGACTTTCTGTATTTGACTCCCTGGAAATTCATAACCGAAGACTTGTTCCGAAGTCCTGACATCAGAGCACCTGTGCTCTGCTGGCTTGTGCTGCTCAGTACTTGTGCTGCTCAGCAATTCTGCCAGATAACAAAGCCTAAGAGGCAAAGGCCAGCCTCAGCCAGAGCCCTGGCAGGACTCGGCGGAGGAGGAGGCAGCTCCCACCTGCCCAAACCCCCTTGAGAAGTCTTTGATCCCGAGTGGAAGTGCCCCCAGGTCGGTGGGTTTGTAGTGCAGGTATGCGGCTGGTTTAAAGCAGGTGATTTTGGGTTCTCGTCACCTAAAAGCAATCCGCTTTCTGGCGTGGGCACCACCTGCCTGATGCCCATGGTATTTGGGAAGTGCTTCCCCCTCGCCTTGTGTGTGGGAGCTCTAGTGAAGGCAGCAACGTGACCCAGGACACTTGTGCAGCAACTGGCATTTGTCCCCTGACTGGCAAAGCCAGTGTGCTGGTCTCTAGGAAATGCTGTGTGTTGGCAGCCACCACGCTGCAACCTGCCCTGCATTCAGCAGGGAGCACCGAGCTGGCAGCCAACAAGCGCCGTGTCGACAGCTGACGGCTCTGTGGTCCTGCGAAGCCTTTGACGTGAGGAACAGCGAGACAGATGTGTGCAAAGCCCAGTGCCAAGATGTGACCAGCTGGACCACTGAAGGGCTTGGGTACTGGCTTCATCCCAAGCAAAGAGCACCTTAGAGTCACAGAATCACAAAATACCCCAAATTGAAAGGGACCCAAAAGGATCATCGAGTCCAACTCTTTCTCCCTGCCTCCCTAAGCACGGGACATTTGGTAACTCAGACTCACAGGTTGCGGAGTGACAGTCTCCTGCCAGAAGGACCGCTGGAATGCCAGGACAAGCCAAGTCTCCAGGTAGCTGCCAAGTCTGCAGAATCACAGACACGATCAGCTGGTGGAGCCTGAACTCAGCCGACGAGGAGCACCTCAGTGGTGCTGATCAGCTCCATCAGCTATCCTGGGCACAGCACATCGTGTCTGCGTGTTTTGGTGCTGCAGCACTCTGCAGTCCCAGACACCTCATAATGCTAAGCAAGTGCTGCTGCTTGGGGCTTGCAGAAAGAGTGCTTCGTGCTCTGATTTAGCCGTGCTAAATGTGAGCATTTGTGTGTGACACCTCATCCTCGCAGAAGTTTAAAAAGTTACAGCTTGGAAAACCTGTGATTTGACTTTTCTCTAGCTAATTATATTCACTTATTTCTTACCCAGTTCCAAAGGCGAGGAAAACACCTTAGCTCTGGGGAACTAATGAGGCAATTTGTGTTGTTGCTGTGATGGGTTTCCTTCTGAATTCACTGTGCTCCCACAGAGACCCGAGCTGGGAGCAAAGCTCATCAAGAGGTTTACTTTTACGGAGGGCAATGAGTTGTCTGTTTGTATTGTGGTGTGCTAAAGATCGTGTGTCTGCTAGGGAGTATATTCTGCAGCACAGCTAGCAAGGATGTTGTTCCTCTTCAGGCTTCCACTTCGTTTGGTAAGCTGTGGGTGCTGCGCAAAAACTGGCGGCATGTAGCAATTAAAAGCAGAGTGAAGCAACATTATATGAGCACAGATGCTGTACACAGGAGAAATGTGCTGATTCACTCTTTCTTCCATGTTGATTTAAGTTTAGTTTGATCTACACAGCCATGTGGTGACCTCAGTTTTAATGCAGTAATTGCCAGCACCCTTGAAAAAGGTGCTTACATTCCTGTAGTATTGCTTCTATTCCTGCTCTGGGTTTTGGAGAAAGATGCCTATTTTGCATCAACTGATGCTCAGTGTCAGGACCTGAAGATGCCAGAGTAGAAACCATATGAGCAGCCAAATTTCTATGGTATGATCTCTCTCCTTCAGACTTTTTTTGTGGAGTGATGGATGGGGAAGGTTCACATTCAGAGAAAGACATTTCCTTCTAACTCTTACATTACCTAGGTGGGAAACAGCCAGTTCTGGGGCAGGATTTCCTTCCACAGCCTTCTTTCTCTCCTTGCTTTTACAGCAAGGTAAGAGTACGTGTGGGAGAAGTAAACACAAAGATGGATTCTTGGTTTTTGCTGTTTTTTCTTTGTTTGTTTGGTTGGTTGGTTGGTTGGTTTTTGCCTGTTGGCCTGTTTGCACTTGTGTTGCAGTAAGTAGAAGGAAGTCCATGGTATCGGAATATGCCATCGGTGAAAGTGGCCACAGGATAGCTGTAGGATAGCTGTCCCCTGGAAGCTTTCAGTGCTGAAGGGATGTAGAAATGTGTCTTACTGGGTATGAGAAAATACAGAGCTCCTTTGCTGTGCACGGGCTGTGGCTGGAATACCCTGTGTGGGAAACTTGGAGATAATCTCTGGGTTATTTATGACAATCCCAAATGGACGGGGAGTCTGCATTCCAGCGGTGTGAGGGGGGACTTGCAACTGCAGAGTGTAAATCAGAAAAGGTCGCCCACGAATAACTTCGCTGCTTTTGCCCTTTGGAATTTCAACCCGGAATTTAATAGATAGGAATATAATAGGAATTTAATGCTGCTTTAATAGAGCAGGCTAGGTGCAAGTGAGAAACGGTCTCTTCCTCACAGATCTGCAATGAAGGAGCCAAGAGCCCTCCCCAGTATGTGTGAGGATATGTGAAATGTGCCTTTGTCCTCCTGTGGCTGTGAAGGGCAAGTGTTTGTGAAACAAGCTCAGCCGTGGAAGAAGAGGCTGCAAGTCTGTCATCTCTTCTTTCCCTCCTCCTCTTTTGCAGGCTACCGCAGCTGTCCCCATAAAAATGGGGGTGTAACGAGAACGGCTCTCGTCTTTCTTAATGCAGGGATGAGTTGGTTCATCCAACTTGTAAGGTCAGCATCCAAATGAGGTAATAAAAGGAACCGTCTGATTTTTGTAATATGAAAGTTGGCATCGAAAGTGAGACGCAAGGAAACAGAATGAAAAAATGAGTCATTAGGGACAGAACAAAGTCCTCACATGCCTTGTGCCCTCCTTAACACTGCTGTAGGTTGTCCTTGGGGCTGCACGAGATGTTGCTGCATAAAAAGAGGTGAAGGGAGACGAGTCTGGGTCCATTCTCATCTTTCCTGTTTTGAGTTACCCCATCATCAACCTGGGATGGAGTTGGCCTGCTTGATTTGCTTGATACCAGACCCGTTTTGGTGGCACAGGTTTGAAAGCTTGCTTGATGGTGCTGAGCTTGAAATCTACAGGCTCTGGGAATCTACATCGGGGAAGATAGTGCTGAGGCATGATCAAGGGCAAGAAAGTGTGCAGGGAAGGACAAAAGCTCCCCCCAAATGCTAAACCTTATTTCTCTCCCATGACATCCTATACAACACGATTACAGCATCCCACAACGGACTTTCATTTCAAATACAAGGCTTCTCCTTATGCCAGCACAGCTTCTTAGTGGGAAGAGTACAGTCCTTTCCTCCTGGCCGTCCTGAGCCTGATGCTGCCCTCCTGTGACACAGGACAAAGCCCCGACAAACTGTGCTGAAACTCAAGAGAGCTGCAGCGCTGCTCCCACTGCGAGCAGTGCTAACAGGAAAGCAGGCAGCTGCCTACAGCTTTCTGCTCATTTTGTTCTCCACCAGCCCCAGTTTCTTTTAATAAACCTCACCACGGAGTGAGGGGCAGTGTGATATTAATCCCAACTTTCGGTTGGAGCTCGAGCGCAGCATTTGATCTGCGTTGATATAACCCAGCCTTATCTCCTGACACCGCGTCTGAGAAGATCGTGGCACTTCACTCACAGCTTTAAAGCAGGAGATAGCATTACATATCCAGTGTCTGATTGATTCATTGTGTGATTGATAAATGACATGCGTGTTTCTTGCATGAAAACAGTCCTTGTAATGTGATTCCCCGCGCAGGAATTTCTGAAAGGTTTTAAAGAAAATCTTTGTACTGTACACAGAGGTTTAATCGATCCGTTGCTATTTCTCTGAAATCACCCCATTTATGTAGCTCAGGTTTCCACACAGCACCTTCACGAACCGTGTCTTTTGATTACAAAGCACCATTACTTGGAATTTTTTGCTGTAATCGTTGTATGAAATGATTTTATATCTGCCTGTTTCTCCAAGCAGCTGTCTGTGATGTTTTATGGGGTTTGTCTTTTCCTTCTCCAATAGACATGAAACAATCTCCTGCTGTAGTGCAGAAATATTTGCAAAACAGAAGATGTTTTAAGGTACTGTAGCATTGCTGGGAGAAACTCTAGGAGCAAAACCCGAGTTGCTTGGCTGTGAGGCTGCTGCTGGTCCCAAAGAGCAGACAGTAACGCTTGCTTGGTATTTCAAGGACTTTCATGAATATCCCACGCTGTATATCTGATTGCCACTAGCAGTAATTGAAGGTAGCTTAGTAAATCTCTGAGGTTTCCTGGTGACCCTGTGCAGAATCTGCTTTTCCAGTTCCAACAATGCGTTGAGTTCAAGGACTGTTTAGGCTAGTCAGCAGTTAGCTGTAGAAGAGCAAACTTAAATCAATCCCTGTAAAATGCTTAAATTAATCGGTGAGTTTCTGTAGGTCAGGTTTTGTCCTTAAGACTAAAACACATCTTCAGACTGATGTTTAAGAAGGGAAGATGGTGAAACAAAATCTGGTGGGTAAACCGAACCTTGTACCAAAGGTCACCTCTGAGCTTCACGTCTATCTCCTTGGCATTTTTCTAGCAAGCAATCATCACGCTGCTGCCGAGGACACTTGAGGCAGTTCAGATACTGGCCTTTCTCTGACTTGGGCATGCTTCCGTCTTCCAGAATTACAGTTAAAATCCTTTCATTCTTAAGTCTGGTAATTGTTGGATCTTATTTCTTATCACTGTTGGATTGAAGGAGAAATTGGTCCCCTAAGGCTGTTCCATGTGTTTGGCAAATGCTGTAAATCATTTGCCAGAACCACAAAAAGGCTTCAAAGACCTCCCTCTCCACCACCCCCTCCTGGAAAGTTTTTTAGTTACAGGTTTGGCATTTTTAATCAAATATGTTCGACATTTTCATAAAATAACTTTGAAAAATTCCATTCTCCTTTAACATGCAACTTAATTTGCCAAGGAAATCATATGTCTGCATTAGGAAATACTGTGAGTGTGTTTGCTACCTGAGAATATGAAGTTTGCAAGCTTTGTTTTTTAAGAGAAAAACTCCTGTGGACACAAGTAGGTACCAGCAAGGGATGTGTAAGTGCTCGGATCCTTTGCTAACCCTGTGCCCAAAGGACCAAACCTCTGACTTTTTCCAGTTGTGCTGCTCCCTTCTAGCGGCTTTTCACGCGGAGCCCAGCACAGGAGGAGAGCGCAGGAGGCATCTCAGCCCACTGGAGCTGGCCGATGCGAACGTCTCAGGCAGAGCCCAGGGCTTCTCACCTGACGAGAAGCAGAGAGCTGATCTCAAAGCCATTGCTGAGAACAGATGTTACTTTCTGGAGACTGACTTCATCTCAGGCTGGCCTGGCTCCACGTCCGTAACACTGCTACATCCCCAGCAGGTGACAAGCAATAAATTGGGCCGAGAAGAATGATGTGATTTTGAGGGTGGAAGGTTATAGCTGCAGTTTATTTTTATCAGGTGTTTTAAAGTAATGGTGGGGAATCCGATTTCACTCTGAGCTCCTTTGTGTACTTCACTCTGCAACGAGCTCGTAGCACGGCACTGGGAGGATTGCTGGATCCTTTCCACATCCACCTCCTTCCCCTGGCTCTCAGGCGTCGGGGTGCCAGCGATGGCCGGCTGTGCGGCCGTACAGCAGCGGAGGTGAACCTCCAGTGGTGGCAGCAGCAGAGAAGCTCCCCGGGTGCCTCTGAGGGCAGTGACGTGGTGAGCGAGTGCCAGTCCTTGTCCCACTGCAGCCTGAGAGGCAAAGCCTCAATGGTCTGATGGTCTGCTGGACTTTGCCTTGGTTTCACTTGAACTAGTAGGTTAGCCCGTGCTTTTGTGCTTCTCTGCTCTGATTCCCCCATAGAAGATACCTGCTGAGGAAACAGTCGCTTTTTGCGTCCTCTTTTTTGGAAGTCCTGTAGAGCTGCACAAAGAAACCAAATACCTCTGCAGAAAGAGCATGGGCTGCATCACCTATGGATTGGCAGAAGCCCTTGGTCCAAATTCCTGTCTTCAGTCAATAGCTGATGACATCAACCTTATCTTTTGGTCTACGCTGGGTCAGTCCAGTGACATCAGCTATCGCTCCCTACATAATTTATCAATATCATGAGAACTCCTCCACGCACTGATTATCTTGTCCCCTTTGGCTGTAGCCTCTAAGATGCTGTACGGATGAAGTCACCCAGATTCTCTCTGGGTACCCGGTTCATCAGATTGTAGCGAACTCTTACCAAATGTCTGTTGGCTTTTGAAACCAAACAACTGTGTGTGCTTCGGAGCCTTGCGTTCACAGGTTTCATAATGCTACAAGAGAGATACCGTTCTCCATCAGGCTTTGTAAAACTCCCTGTTTAGCTCTGTGTCTGGATGAATGATTAAAAAACTCGTACATTTTGCCAAATAATTTGCTATAAAGAAAGATATGTCCAACAAGTTATGCAATTACCATTATTAATCAGCTTGTGTCTTTACGAGATCAAGAGAATCTTACTTTACACTGGAATTTTTAGCTGATGAGCTAGATTCATGCACTTTTTTTTCCTCCTTTTCAGAAAGAGATGGAGGGGAGTTCATTCTGTCAATGCTTCAAGAGAGCAAATATCCCCTGTTTATTAATTAATAATATCCATCTGGATTGTGTCAAATGATCCCCCTGCATTTCCATGGGTTTTTATCCAAAGAAAAACATTCTGAGCCCTGTTGTATCAATTTTGAAATCGTTGGACGCCCGGCTGTTCTTTCCTCATTTCTAGCACCTACTAGTTACAGGACATCGGGAATGCAAGCAGAGGACAGATGATGGGAGGAGGCTGTTTTTGTGAAATCTTCTTTTGATCTGTGGGAACAACCAAAATAGGGTTCTTGAAAGCCACTGTAAGCCAAAAAAATCCTCAGACGCTGAACATCTCAAGAAGATGAAAACCTTCCTCCCATTTCCATTGTCCCTGGGCTGAGCTTTTGATCTGACGCAAGAAATGTGGTATGTGTCTGAAGTTTAGAAAGTTTATGCTGGCAAATAGAAGAGGGGGAGTTGGGTTGAGTAAGCTGGGACCGAGCTTCAGGCACGTAACGCTAACGTCCCTGCCGAGGGCCCTACGCAGCGGAGAGCCAGGCTTCGAGCCGCGGGAGAAGGGCGAGCGCCAGACGCTGTACAGAGGTGAACCCGGTGGCTCTGCGGGGCTCGGAAAGCCCAGGGGTGACTTTTGTAGGCAATAACCTCTGCCTCTGGCACTGGCCTGCGAGCTCCTGGGCCAGGGCAGTGCGTCATCCCTCCCGCGCTCCCTTCGCCTTCGCACGCCGGCTTCTGCGTCAGGCCCGTCTCCCGTGGCGGTGCTGGCAGGGGACACGGCCCCAGCGTTTCAGATCCTTCCAGCTTTCTGACCCAGTTCAGCTGCATCTGAGAGGTGGGGTCTGGAAACCAGAGGCAAGCCCTC
Source organism: Nettapus auritus (assembly GCA_011076525.1). Taxonomy (NCBI): domain Eukaryota; kingdom Metazoa; phylum Chordata; class Aves; order Anseriformes; family Anatidae; genus Nettapus; species Nettapus auritus. The sequence goes on from CM021783.1 coordinate 4,292,993, forward strand.
GTCTCATGCTGGTGGGACCTCTGCTGCCAGAGGCTCTGGTTCAGCGCGTCCATTTAGGCTCCGATTTGACTTTTTGCTTCTGCACGTGCAAAAAGACAAAAGCCCGAGTGCTTTGCTGACTTGAGGCCATCCTTCCCCCTTGCGCAATGCCGTGCAAACTGGGACGAAAGGTCTTCGTGTCTCATGCAGCGATCTGCCCCCCTGCCACCACAAGCAACAGCCACAAGGGCTGCCCCTCGGGAAGTTCCCTGTCCCTGCTTCTGCTCGATTGGGCGACTGCCGCGATCCTCGACATCATGTCGTGGTGTCATTGGGGTGTTTTCTGCCTCCACTCTCCTATTTTTTGTAATAACATTTGCACATCAAGTAGTAATAGTAACAGACGTGGGCACTGCTTGCAGCGAGGACGCCCAACCAAAGCTGGGCGTTCTTCAGTTGGTGTTAGCCTTCTGTCCACCTCAACCCTACTGACAAGCAAATACCAAGACTTTAATACGGGGACTTTAATACATTGCACGTTTTGCTAATTTGCTTTCTGGCTGTGAGCCCCTGTGGTATCATTTTCCAGCAGTTTACTCAGAGGGCTAGAAACTTTCTTTTTTTGTTTAATGAAAGTGGGAATTCTCCTCGAGTCCCTTGACTACGGCAATGGCAGCTTTAAGAAAAACAGAACGTGACAGAGAATAGATGAATGGCTCCAGTGCTATTGTAATAACGCCGAAGGACCCCGGTTGTGCTGTGTGCTGTGCTGGCTTACGAAAGGACACTCCTTGCTGAAAGAAGTGTGTATGCTTCGAGATTCTGAGTGTGACTAAATCCCTCGTGCTTCTCCTCCTTCGCTTTGGCTCTCCGGATCTCACGACGTGAGCTGTCCTCTTGCTGTTTTACATCTGGGCGCATTTTCAGTCCTGATCATAAAAAGTAGAATTTCTCAGCAATTTCAAGTCCGGAGACTTCCCAACCACTATCACTTCGTGCCCTGGGAAAATAAACTTGTTACGATGGCTCGAGCCCCGATGGCCATGAAGTATACACAGCTTATAAAAGAGCACGCTGCATTGCTCTGTGCATGCCTCTAAATCTTTCCAACATTTATCAGCAGAGCGCTCATTTAAACCATGTTTTTTTAATGAAAAGGATGCCGTTGCCACTGTTTAGTGTTGATTATGTGGTAACACGTTTTTATTATCACCCATAAAAATGATTTGGAGCTGTTCCACTCCAGATGCAACCTTCGGCCGAGCTGTGCTAGCTCCGCTCACGCTGCCCCCGAGGGCCACGGACCCCCGCAGCCTGCCGGTCTCTGCCCAGTGCTGCTGTCGCTTTCACAGCACCTCTTCCTGCAGCACCGCTGGACCACGGCAAAATACTGCCCAAGACAGCCCGTGTCGGTCTCTTCCCCCCAGCAGGAGCACCCTAACCCCGGCCTGGCTCTGGCCCCTCTCACGCACCACCCCGAGGTTCGGTTTTGCCTCTCTTGCCGAGTGTACTTTGGCAGCGGCATCCAGGTATTTTGCTGGGGAAGCAGGAGAACAATATAACAGGACAAATTGATTCAGAGAACGTCTTTAATGCTCGCTTGAGTCCCACGTCAATGGGAGTTAAGCACGCTCGTGGTAAGGCACATGCCTGAGTGTTGAACTGATAGCACGTTTCCTTCAAAGCCTGACAAGTAAATTAGTGGGTAGGAGCCCAGCGGTGCGTGAGACACACCGAACCGATTCCTTCCTTGCCTGGCATGAGGCAAGCCTGTTGGATGGAAGCAGGGCTCGTGGTGGCCTAATTCCTCCTGGCCTTCTTATTAGTACTAACGTGAGGCTCTGGACCCATTAATAAGGAGGAGGAATTGTGTTTGTTTGCAGCAGCTGAGGTATGGCTCCCCTGCATTAAGCTAGCTCCCAGTTTAATTAGTTTCTGATTCACTCCTGTCAGGCCAGTGCATTCTGCAGGAAGTTCATCATTCCTGGCGTTGCTGTAATACTGGCTCTCACCAGGCCTTGTAATAAATAAGTGATAAACCCTGTAATAATTGCAAGTTAAAAACAAATGAGCGGAGCCAAGTCACTCTCATTTATAATTGCAGTGTGACTTCATTATGTAAAGACGAGGGCAGCATGTAAAAGCTGAAACTTCTAGGGATTTAGTGGAAAGTTGGAGCTGCGTTCTCTTTTATTTCCCTTATCCGTAAATCAGCATTTGGTTAGGTGGTTTCCAAACAGGAAGGAACGGTGCTGTAACAAATACTTGGTGTGCTCCTCAAACCATTTCGCGGTGAGTTTGCTGGTTGGGTGGGATGTCTGCAGCAAAACTCGTGTTCCGGGAGCCTCGGCCCTGCTCCGGGATGGGCATCCTGCATCCGTCCTGGGCAGGTGGCAGGGCTGCTGCTGCATCCCAAGCGCCGCTGATGGAGCGATGATGCCTAGCAGCTAGGTGATGTCTATCGACTGGGATAAAACTCGTTTGCAGCAGAGCATGGAGGCTTGGCAATCCAGGCCAGCGGTCCCCGTGGGTTGGTAGTTGAAGGGATAGTTTAGCTTTTGCAAAAGACTTCTGCAGATTGCCTCGTTATGCCGTCCTTGATTAGAGGCTGGAAAGATGGGGAGGAAGCATACAGGTTAAAATATAAAAAATATTTTATAAAGAATCGCATTTTGTGAAAACTGCTATAAAAACATTGATGACAAATGGCAGTGATGGTTCCCGCGGGCTTCACTTTACTGAGGTTGTCAGCGGGCAGAGTCCACCTGCATCTTCCCTCCTCCACTGCCTGGGGACGTGGAGGCCTTTGCAGCCACGCTAAAGCCTCCTTTCCAGTTTCATAGGGCCACCAGTGGCTGGGGGAGCGCAGCTCAGTGAACAGCAATCTGAATCGTACGGGGAAAACGGGATCGCTTTGCCAAGGAGCTCAGGTTGTAAATGGCCCAAGTAGCTCAGGGACGCACGCTGGGATGGGGATTTATTTGAAGGTAGTGTGTTTACAAGGTATAGAAGCAGTTGTGAGTTTTAATAATATCCTACTGCTGCTAAGCAGGGCTTTTTGAGGAAATTGCCTCTTTTTTATTTGCTCCCAAATTAAAGCACTTCAGCTCTTTAAAAGCTTCATATTCTCTGTCTCGTTTAATTCACTAAGTGTTTGTCCTGTGGCTTGCAGCCAGCAGCTGTCCTGAGGCAGCTCAGGCTGCCACCCCGGACATCCCACGGCCCTTTACATTGTACCAGCTCAGTGATTTCTGACCCGATTTCAACCGAGCAGTGAGAAGCTGTGTCCTCCCTCCAGCTCTGTTCCCTGGGTTCCCGTTCCTTGCCAGGGACACAGCTGCACTGGAGGCTGAATCTCTGCGAGCAGCGAAGCCCTCTCTAAGGAGGGCATGCAGCACGGCACGGGAACCTCTTGCAATGTCACCCGGCTCATTTCTGGGGTAATTATTGTCTCTTTCAGAAAACCAATGGAGCTTTAACACCAAAACCCTGCAGTCTGTGCTGCAGAGTTACCCACAGCTCCTGCTGGCAGGAGAGGAGTTTCAAGACCTCTTGGAACTGAGACCGTGAGTGAAACCATCCCACTGACCTTATCTGATTTCTCTGCATCTCCTACCTAGATCCTCCTGCTCGAAGCCGCAGAGCGAAGCCCCCCGTTAGAAAACAACCTGCCAATCACTGGGACGACAGCCACCTGGTACGATGACTTGCTGCCAGATGCCTTTCCCCTGCTAAATCCCGGGACCGTCTTGAGGAAAACGGTGGGACCTGCTGGTAAGCACGAGCTGCTCTCTGCTAAGTTGGTCAGCCCACATACACGGTTCCTGTAGGGTGCCTACGCAACGCCGTGCCGATCTGACGTGGCGTTGGAAGCCTCACAGGAGAGGGGTTGGAGGGAAAGGCTGCCAGCTCCTTCCCTCTGCTCTGTAAAGGTTTTCTAACCCTTAGGTTTACTAATGGGATTTTTTAATTATTTTTGTGGGCATGTTGCTGTCATGTGCATGACCCAACGGGGAGCCGTTGGTGCTGTGGGATGAGTGTGGGCAGGCAGCCTTGCTGACACAGGTGGCTCAACCTGCTGCTTGCTTTGCACCCTCACCGGGGACATTGCAGCTTTGGCCAGGCTGCAAGAGCTCGCTGCAAGGTGGGATTGTGCTCAGCAGGAAAAGCACCCTGCGGAGAGGTAGTTAGAGCTTTCATCCTCAGTGTCAGGGTCAGAACCAGCATTAGTTAGCTCCATAGCCACGGTTCCTCCAAACCAGGGGCTGTTCAGTCTAAGGGTTTAACATTGCCTGTGTCCCTGTGGATCTGGAGGCCTGAATAGATTGAAACATTCCAGAGGAAGCTCCAGAGAGCCAGCAGGGGGACAGGGGGACCATTTGTGTTCACCTCCCGAGCACTGAATGCAGTGTTTCCCCACGGGGAGTTGTGTGGGGCGGCAGAGGACTGGGCCAGGGGTAATTCTTGCTTTTATTAGGAGGAAAAACTTTCTCATGAATAGCAACATCAGTTGCACTCTGCATTATATTTTTTAAATTTACCATAAACACAATGGGCTGTTTTATGATCCCTCTTGTGGCATGAAAAAAAAATACACTTACAAGAAATCTCCCTCTGAGCCCACTTGGCTAGACAGATCACTGCGCATTGAATTTCCTTGACCTTGGCATTCTCAGTTCAAGATCCCTGCGCTCTGCTTCCAAAGCCCTGTCTGTCAGTTGCTTTGCTTGCTCCCAGAGCAGTTCTTTATCCTCTGTAGGGCCTACTTTCCTTTTTTTTTTTTTTCTTTTTTCCCCCCCTTTATTTTGTCAGAGCAGTTTATTATGGCAGCCCTTCATGACTGCAGCAGACTTGGAGCAACCAACATAGACCAGATGTCGTCCATGTTTATAATTTGACAGGATGCCACAACATGGAGGGAGGTTCGCTAACAATATGTTCTGCAAAGTATTTTCAGAACCACAGTGACGGCTGCCAGGAACTGAATTAAAGCAGTTTCCCCCAGTGTCCATTATGTGCTCACTCTGCCTCCTCCGTGTCATTTATTTCTGCTGTTGCAGTATCTCTGCACCTGCAGTTCATTGTACTGAAGTCAATCTAGCAGAAGTACTGACGACTCCGTCCCTTCCACTCAAAGTCCTCCCCTCTCCGAGGCTCTGTACACGCGGTGATCTCCTCCTGCTCAGCGAGGAGCGATGAATGCCATTCCCCCAGACTTTTGGCAGTGCTGCAGAGCAGAACAATCTCTTGTAGCGCTTGCAACGGGTTGACTCCATGGCCCAGTATCAGCAGCCTCTACCTCGGCAGTAAATCCAGGTAGCTAATGAGCACCTCCAAAAGCCACGACGTTGTTGTCTGAGCTGTACGTGAGTGCTCTGTCTCCTCAGCCAGACTGCCAGGCTGGGTGCACAGCCAGCTGCAGGCGTTACAGTGCTGCCTGCTTCCACCAGGTGTAGTCCTCACTCATTGTTACCCTGCATTTTTCTAGCCTTGATTTATTTAACCTAGTATGGAATAACAACTCCAGCATAATAACTGGGAATCAGGCATGCACCGGGGCATTTCAGGTCAGGACGATGTCTTTCAGCAATTAGAAGCAATCAGTTAAGTTGCTTATTGACATGTAATTGCTTCCTCAATGCCCCAGCTGAGCTCTGCAGACTTCAAGTGCTTGCTTTGCTAAGGAGCTGTGGGGATGTTTCACGGATCAGGGTTCCCACTTGGCTACCTTCCCTCCCAACATCAGTCTGTATCTACAATTCAGAGCCAGCCAAAAAATGCACTGGGGATTCTGGCGAAATGTGGGGAATTTCATGCAGTTGGCGTAGGGTGGTGGGGACTGCCCCTTTTGTTGTGATTTCAGCACGGTTCTGTCACTTGCTGCTTCGAGCTCGCCCAGGTTCACTTGCAGTGATTGCAGACCTCAGGAGATCTTTCACTACGTGTGATCGTAGATTAGGTGGAAGTCAATCTCGAGTGCCCCGTGTGATTTGGGGTTGTGGAAAGCTATGTTTCTGTCCCTGCCATCCCCTTCCCCAGCGTGCTTTGTGGAATACTGCCTGCTTTGCCCTGCTTCTGCTCTTGCAGCCAAAGCAAACCCAAGTCCCAGCTTGCGTGCGGCCAGATTTCTAAACCCGATGGACTGAGGGCAGGATCTCGGTGCCTAGCACAAAGACGGGTGATACGGACTGGCTGCTTTGAACAATGAGAGTGTTTCTGGATGACCTTCTAGCTCTGAGTTGGCTGATGGCTCTCCAGGCTGAGGTCCAGGAAAACTTGCTACTGTTTCTTGGGGTTGCTGTTTCTGTTGTGAGTGGCAGGGCCGAGAACAGACAATCGTTTAAAAGCAATCAGAGCTGTTGAGACAGCTGCACCGCTGGCCTTTCTGATCAGCTTGTTAATCAACAGGATACATTTTACTGAGAATTAAGAAAATATATATGCTCTGCCTGAGCCAGTTGGCAGCAAAAGACCTAATTTTTTATTTTTTATTTTTCTTTTTTAACCCTCACCCTCTTAATTAGAGCCTAAAGGACACAGAGGTACAGAGGAGCAGCTAATACCGCAGGGTAAGTGAATGGTTTCTGCTCTTTCCTTTTTCAGAGCACAAAATGTTGCTGTGCCCTGTCCCACATGTAATATTTCCCAAAACCAGAAGCGTCCTGTGGCCAGAAGTCCTCAGGAATTTGGAACCTCACAGACACAGAGGGGCTGGACTTCTTCTTTGGGTTTTAGTTGATCACGGGAGGCAGAACACCAGGTTTATCATCTTGGAGACGTTCGGTTCCCCCAGCACACGGAGGCTGGAAAGCGCTGGGGAGGGAGAGGCAGTTCACTGAGGGACACACGGCAAGAGCAAATGGGGCACACTGAGCGCAGGGTGAAAGCACCGCGGTTATCTCGCTGGGATCGCCTGCCAGGGGCACTGAAAGCTGCTGGTGATGGTCAGGGCATTGATTTGCTGAGCTCTGTTCAGAGAATAACATGCTCCGGTCTGTACAGACAAGACCTTGGGGAAAGAAGGGGAACAGGTGTTGTGCTGCAGGTTAATAGCAGGGCTGGGAAGAAAATCCAGGTCTCTGCACATCTGATTTGGTCACGAGCAGTAGCATGCTTACCCTCGACCTTTTTACTTTTTTTTTTTTTTTTTCCTTGGGTTTTTCTTTCATTTATTTTGGGAAATGAATGCTTTCCAGGGGCTCCAGCTCTCTGAAAGCAATGAATGTCACAGCAGCAGAGCTGATTTATGCCAGCTGAAGATTTGGCCTGTTCGGTTTTCCTCCCACTTTTTCCCCGAATCCTTCCCTCTTTCTTCTCCATTTTGCACTTGTCTCTTTTATGCTGGTAACGCCATTTGTCACCAGTATGAGCATTTGGCTGACACGTTACTCGGTGCTGCTTCTCCCAGCCTTTCCTTTAGCACTTTCCCCCTTCGGGGAAGTAAGTGCCAGCTCCTTTAAAGCTCCGCTGCCGCAGCATGATTGAGGACACTAGCAGCAAATGATTGCTCCTGGTCTGCAGAGGTTCACAGGATTGATTTATAAAGGTTGAACTGAAGGACTGAGTCTGACTTACACGACCGAGGAAACGTTCTGACCCCTGCTCAGCACCACAGTGTGTCACGCTTGCAGAGCATTGTGTCTGCTGTTCTCCCCTCTGTGCTGGGAAGGATTTGCTGCGCTGAAGTTTGGGGGATTTTGGTAGGGCGGAAGAAGCTGTTCACACTTCTCTCAGCTAATGGTCTTGCTCTGTTAAATGGGCTCCTGATCACCTGCCTGAGCTTGCCAAGTACAGCATCCGCTGAGTTGGGTGGGATTTTAGCCCAGATCCACTAAAAGAGCCTCTCTGTTCATGGAAAGGTCTGCAGTTTGTGTCCCGTGGGTAAGCAAACTGATGCAAATGAAAACCTTACCTTAATTCTTTGTTCAGTACTTGTATTAAATGAGACGTTCATTGATAACAGAATAAAACAGAAGTACAGGCATGTGCTCCCACACAAAACCTTTGAAAATCTCATTTCCACAGTCTGTCAGGTTCCACCATGGATTAGAGATTGATAGATTTCATTTTTGTAAGAAAAATATATTTTAGCCATCTGTCCAGAATGGCAATAAAAGAAGAGAGGAAGGGGAATCTTTCAAGGGGTCTGGAATTTGGGATTTTTGCTTTCTGAGAAACGCAGACAGTTTGGATAAACGTCTGAGGGAACAGTTTGGTGCCCCAAGGAGGCTATCCCACACCTAGGTTGGAAACTGAATCCAAATGTTGGAGCTGCAAATCCTGTGAGCCTTGGTTTTTATTATGTAGCTTTGTTCTCTTTGGGGCAGGCACAGAGGAGCTAGCTGGCCAGCGTGCTTCCTTTTCGCCTTCTCTCCCTCCATTCCCATCCACCCCTCTCCACTCCCTGCCTGCCACGGCTTCTCCTGGCGCTGGTCTCGGAGGGGCCAGTACCTCTTCTCCTACCGGGGCTGGGGAAGGATGCTGACTAAAAATAAACTAAAATAGAATCTGTGCTCTGCTGGGTTATGCTCATACATAACATATAGAGTAAAACTTGAAATCTGAATGCAACAAAACTTGGATTCAGGTCTTCCTCTGGCTATGGAGCTTATGTCTGCCACCACTGTCAAATACTCAAAGCTCTTTGGCAGACCAGAAACCAGGAACCCGTGACTCTCCCGACTCTGTCAGTTAATGTCTTTATTGTAACCAGTAACCACCTCATCGGAGTAGACGGAATAACTCGCACACCTCTCTGAGGTATTAAAGGCTTTAGTGATGTTTGCTCAGTATTTAAGTATATCTTTCCAAAGCAGCTACTGCCTCTGTGGGCAAAAGACACAGAGTGTTCTTCTGAAAAATGCTGTAAAATTGCCAATTGTTGTTACTATTTTGATAGTGTGATGGAAGCAGCACTAAGGGTTTATTTCTTGGCACCAGAAATGGTCACTTTCAGGTTACGAACACTGCCTGCACCTCTCTTAGGCTTACAGGGGGTCTGAGCAGCCATGCCAAGGGGCTGTACTTGCTGCCTAAGTGACATTTCCAGGTGGGACTGCTCAGCACCTTGCTTCTCGATATAAATTAATAACATCTAGTTACTTCAAAAGTGTGGGTGCATTCGTTTCACTTCGGAATGAAAAATGTTTGTGCACAGCATGGTGCACGCAGGAGATAAATGACAACAGGGGAAAGCAAGGAGACATCTTTGACGCAGAGTCTCTGGGCGGTGTGTAAGAGCTAGAGCAAGTGGGAGACAGGGTTTGATTTGCTTTTGCAAATATATTTTGTGTATTTTGATACTTTGGGACTACCATGGAGCTGACACACGCCTGGATGGCACTAGCAAAGGAGGGCTTCAGGGACCGGCCAGCCCAGAGCTGATCTGACCTGGCGAAGGGGCAGCTGCGGGCTCAGGTTGGCTTGGACCCAGCTGGAGGAGCACGTCCTGCTGGCTGGTGGGGTTGGACCTTGGGCATGGGGATGCTCCTGTGTCTCTAAAGACTGGAGGAAGAAGTGGGGAAGCAAGGTCCAATCTGGCTTTTCTCCCCTATATACTGGCTGGCTCCTGCCACCAGAAACACCCCATCTGCGTTACCAAGCTGCATTTCTCCCCACTGCATCTGTGAGTCCCTCATCTCTGGTTTCCAGGTTGCTAAAGACCTCCCAACCTCAGCAGTGTCCTAGCCTCCGACTGATTTCCTCTCTGAATGTTTTCAGGGCTGCCAGGACAGGTTGGTCCTCCAGGCCCGGTTGGACCAACTGGTCTTCCAGGACCGCCGGGGCCAAAAGGCGAGAAGGGACAACCCGGCGAGAGGGGCCCAGCAGGACCACCAGGTAAGTCCCCGGGGAAGGCAGTGCCAGCATGCTGGGATGTATTTCACTTTGTGCAAATCGTCTCCGCAAATAGATCACAAAAGGCTGGGAAACAGACGATGTTGAGAATCTTTGGTTTATATTAAATCCATCCCTGCAAGTCCCCTGGGCGCTGAACTCAGCCAGCAGCCCTTACAGTGGGTAAGCAGCTGCATGCAGACCTATGATGGTCCCTGGGATTTCCCAGAAAGCAGAATAGCAGGATCATGTTTCCCCATCCTGCTCGGGAGCTGTGAAAACCGGTCTCTGATCTGTCGGCCTTCGGAGAAGAACATTGCCTGTTCAACCTTCTCGCTGTGTGCCTGTTCTAACTGCCTTTTTTCTCCACCATTTGTGTCAAGCTGTCAGATGCCAGAATGTCAAACTAATGATGCTATTGTACGTTAAGGGAAAAGGTTATGAGGCCATTTTTTCACAGTACACTCCATTTCTGAGCTCGGAGACTTTCTACATCCCCAAAATGTTCCTAAATCTTTTGATGAAGGTGATACTGCACAATAGGTGCCAGACCTCAGCCTCCGAGCTTTGCGTGCATTTCAAAGGCTGTGCCTTGTAAATCTCAGCTCAGGAAAGATTTGAAACTTGGAGCATGCCTTAAAATGTGAGAGCAGCCTTGAACGGTTTTTTGGCATTTTCTGGCAAGCCATCAATGGCTAAAGTCTGGCCAAGGATGTGTCTGCTTTTTGGTTTCTCCATTTGCATGAGAGCTTTCCAGTCCCAAAGGAAGCAGAACAGATTTGCTGCTGGACTGACTGAGTTTCTGCTGTCCGTTCTGTGCTTTCCTGGTGGTAAGGTGACATACAGGTGTACGTGCAGGGGAAGAGAAAGAGCCATGCTTGCTTTCAAGCCTTGCTGCCTTTAATTTCTTGCTCCATCTCAGGGAGAGGGGAGATTTTACTCTTTGAGGAATTAAGCTTTGCGGCACCTTTGAACCAAGCAAGGCTGTCTGCTTTGCAGTGGAAGAAGCCAATGGGAATTAGGAACAGCTTTCCAATTTTCCATTTTTTTCCCTAACTCCCACAATTGCAGGTCAGAACAGAAACCCTCCGTTTACTAATAGGGCAAGAATATGCTGTGATAATCTCACGCCGTGGTAGGACCAGCTGAGAGGCTATCTATTGCTTAATGGAAACAACTCTGAGACTGAATTGTCGTTCTTTTCTTGTTTCTCTGCATGTTTTACACCTCCATCACATCTGGCAGTGATGTTTTCTTTTTTTTTTCATGTAGCATTTCTCCGCTGTCCTGGAGGAATCATCACCATACAGACTCTCTTCTTTCCAGGAGTGAATGGGCTTGTTACTGCTTTTTACATGGTAGCATCCATCAGCATGTCTTCAAATGCACTAACAGATCCTCTCCTGCTTCTGCACAGGGCTATTGGGACCTCAAGGACCAAGAGGACTTCCAGGAGAAACTGGGATCCCAGGTCCCCCGGGTCCTCCAGGGCCACCAGCCACCCCAAGCCTCCCTCTTACCTTCCAACAAGGGGTTCTCTACTCACTTCAGCCCACAGCTGAAAAAGAAAGTAAGTTTCTTTCTCTGTTCCCATTTTTTTCTGGTACATCAGCAGAACGGACAGGCACGGAGCAGCTCAGGTCTTCCTCCCACCTCCCTGCTGGGCTCTGCCATAGCCCTGCCTTCCCTCGGAGCAGCAATACGAGCTGCCTCTCTCGTGTGGGTCTCTTGGATGTTCCTGCTAAAGACAAAACATGTCAGAAGTTCGGTGGGTTCACCTCTCCATAGCAAGGAACTAAGTCATTGCTCTTCTACAAATATCAGAGTACAGGGCTTGGGGGGCTCATGTTTGTTCCCCGTGCCTGGTTTTCTGGGTTTATTGTGGCTTTGAGGACACATGGGTAGAGCCGTACAGCGTGTCCGCCCAGTTAGGTGCTGGTGCAATGAACCTGCGTGGCTGTAAGGCCTCTTGGTGCTGCTGTTGAAGCGTTATGGTGCTCAGGGATGCTCAGAAGTGCACAACTACTAAATATTTGCAGCTCTGAAATTATATAATGTAACAAGGACATCTGTTAAGTGCAGCTCTTTTCCTGCCCCCGCAGAAACGTCTCCCCACCTGTGTTTCTGGCACAGCAACTTCATCCCCCATCCATGCAAAACACGGAACTGCGGGCTCAAAAGCCCAGACCAGCACTGTAATTTATCTCTTCCCTATGGCTGGAAGGTCAGGGTTTCTTTGAGCCTATGGTGATTTAAAAATATATTCCCTTGATTTGTGTTGTGCGTGGCAAGGAAAGGCTTTCTTGGAAATGCACATCATGCGCTCTTATCTGAGCAATCCTATCTGGGCTTGATCTGATTTCTTCTGATCTAGTGTATTGCTGGCATCTAATAACGATAAAGCAGGACTCAGATGTATCTCAGCTTGGCTTGTAAGCCCCTGGAGCCCCAGCTCGGCCTGGTCTCCCATCTCCACTCCCCCAGACTTCAGCTGTGCCTTTTCCCCAGCTCTTCTGCTCATGTCCAGCTTCAAAGCTCAGTTGCATCGCTTGCAGCCAAGGATTAGTAAGTCTCCCTGTGTCTGACAGTTTTCTAGAGCTTTCCTTTTCCTCCCACCCACTCCCCTCTCCAGATTCCTTTTCTTGAAAGTGAACAGATGTATTTTTAATTAGGGAAGAACTTTAACAGCTCTATTTCATATTCAGTTACTGAAAGCGTATGGGCAAGATTAAATTAATTGTGGTTCAGTGCGAAGGTTTTTCCCAAAACACAGCCTGAGCTGCTGCATTCACGAGCCTTATAACGGGGAAGTTGTGTGTTGGTCACCTCCCTGCCTCACACCAAGCAGTGGCAGCATTGTTTGGTGCCACTCTGTGTTCAGCCTTTTATTCCAAGCATCCTGGAGGGTGGCTTTGGTACCCTCCAGGTACCTTTTTTTTTTTTTACCCTTTAAATTCAAGTCTTACAAGGTATTGGATAGACTTGCAAGTGTGCTAAGGCAGACATCGCGTGGCCTTCCCAGCTGATATGTGAGCAGGGTGACCTCTGTGTTATCCCCAGACGGGAAGCAGATAAATGAGTGGATAAATGTCTGCATTAACTCAGCCACCACCGGGCAGCAGCAGGAACCCAAGGACTCGACTCTGAGTAGATGGTGACCGCTGCATCCTTAGGGCAGCCCTGCGCTTCTCTACCTGTGGGGGATTTCTTGGTATGCAGAAGGAGCAGCCAGGACCCTGTCGCAGCAGCGTGTGCTGCCGAGGCTTGATTTATCTACTCCTGGAAGAACTAGGGAGGTGATATAGTCTAGAGGTTTCCAAATTAAGGCCTAATCCTGTGTGGAATTAAAATATTGCTGTTACAGAGGCTGGCCCTGATGGAGCTCTCAAGCTCTCTGTCTCCTGGATTTATAGCCCAGGTCATGTAAGAAGCAGGATGCTCTGTGCTCCCTGGTGGTGTCTGTAGCAGAGGTCTGACTAAATAAGTGAGTGTTATATGCGAACTGGTGCTTGGACAGGGAAGACAGCGCTGGTCTTTCCCCTTATGCAGCTGCCATGCCCTCTGCCAGCCACCAATAGCTTTATCCTAAGCCTCACATCTGACAAATTTAGAAATCTTTCTCTGTCCCACCCACAGCTCCCAGGGTCTGCCCCCTCCTGTAGGTTCCAGTGGGTGGGTGGGCGAGCCGGGCAGTGTCAGCCCTTCTGCACTGGTCATCTCCAAAGTTCGGGGTTTAGTAAAGCCCCAGAGCTGCCTGCTGGGGTCATGTTATTCATCCAGTTTCTTCCAGGGCATGGGACATGTGAGGCAGCGTTCCATAGTCACCCATGAAGATGAAATTTCCTTTAGATGTGTACAGCAATGATTGCATTGACACGTGCAGGAGCAAGCTTGAGTATCTTAGCCCAAAATCTATGGCAAGTCCTCTTGTTTTACAAAAATGTCTTATGCAAGTCTCCCTGCCTGTTTAAGTCATCTGCATGGTCATGGTAAAGTTACTGCAATACTGAGACCATTTTTCTTACCAAGCTTACCCTTTTCCTTACACGCCGGCTGATTTTGCCTACCAGAGGCTGGTGGAAAGCTGATCCTCAACAACCCATAAAGCTTAGCCTTGTAAATCCTGGGTAGGTTTTTCTTTGTTTTTATTTTTCTTTTATTATTTTTAATGGAGCACATCTGAAAACTATAAACGCAAGATTCCAGCTGCTGACAGCAGAGGGAAGCATATTCCTTGTAATGGGCATGTGCACCCACAGCGATGTGAGAAAGCTGTACTGGATTATTAGCAGCACTGCAGTGTTTGGTTCCGCCTGAACATGGTTAATGCGTGTGCCTTTATTAATCGCAACAAGTTCCTCTTGGCAATGTTTATCAGTAGGCAGAAGCCCAAAACGGGGAGACGTTTTCTCACAGTTTCATTGTGCTGTGCTGAAGAAATTGGTCCCAGTTGTCTCCCTCCAGATCAGGTAGCAGAAAGAAATTAAGGCAGGATTACTTCATTTCCATCCTGTCTCAGCAAATCAAGCCCATAATGGGGGAATTTATCCCTGAGTCAGAAACATGAGATATCGGCCAGTCTGGCCTGCCCTGCCCCGCTGCTGGGGCTGCTGCTGCAAGCGTCGCTTCTTTCTCTGCCCCTTGGCAACGAGTGGCTCAGGTATGTGGGCCAGAGTCAGCTCGGTGTTAAAGCTGAGATGCTTTTCAGGGAAAAGGAAGAAAAGAACAGATCTTTGACTCTGAGGGCCGTGGTCTTTTATATCTCAAAGATTTCAGTTTGCAAAGGACACCTAAGATAACGTTAACCTATTTTACAAGGGGAAACCGAAGCGCAGCAGGCTTGCCTTTGTGCCCAACGTGCCACTGATGAAAAAGGTGTAGAAAAGAGATCAGCGCCAGTGAGCCCCAGCATCTCCCCGTGTTTACAGGGAGATGGGAAGACCAGGGAGCTGAGTTCTTCCTGCTGCTCCATGAGAATATGGAAAGAGTCCCTTAACGTGCGAGTTGTGTTTTAACATGCTTTAATCCCATTTCATTCACAGTATGTTTCATTCAGAGCTCCTGGAAGAAAACTTTAATCCTGGTGAGTTTTGCACAGCCAGGCAGCTTAGGAAGGAGCCTCTCTGGTCTCCCACGTGTCCATGCTTCTGTGCAAATCAGAAGCCGCTGAGCTCAGGAGCTGCTGAGCAGAGCTCCCTTCTGTGTCACACTTACTGAATCACCTTCCATAAATAACTTGAGTCTAATCGGTCTAATGTCAGGATGGGTGGGTTAGTGGGAAATAACTCTGTCGGTGCAGTAATGTATTGTTTAGCTGCAATGTTTTGAAACCCAAACCTTTATCCCCAGTTTACCTCCAGAAGTGATTAAATCCTGTTTGTAGCCCATCCTCTCTCCCTCTCAGCAGACATGCGTTTGTTGTTGACCACTTGTTCTCTTAAAAACAAAAGACTCTGCAATTGCTGTTCAATGCTCATTTCCCAATTTCATCTCACTCCCAAGCCGTGATGGATTTTGACATGGTCAAATAAAACTCAAATTAATTGGATTACACACTTCACTTGGGTACCTTCCCTTCTGAACATGAAAACAGTCTCAGTTGTTTTTCTTGCAGGGCTGTAAAGAAGGGAAGATGGATGGGTCTGGAAACAATAGTCAAAGAAAATACCTGTTTGCATTCAGGCTTTAGGTTTGAAATTTGGTTCTCAGAGGGATCTGGGTTAGATCTCGTGCTGTTCCGCTGCCAGGAAGACGTTGCAGAGATGTTCTGTCATCCCTGGCAGGTAAAGAGATTTCACAGTTTTCCCTAGGAGCTGCTTTCAAACACCGAGCTTGAAAGTCTTCTCTATCATTGCCAGCGCTCCAGAAATTGAAAAGGCTTCACAGCGTGTCTGCTAACATTTGTGGAGGCTTCACCTTAAGTCATTGGGGCTGGACTCTGCAGAGTAAGCAAACACCACTCTGATCCTCCTGGTGATAGCTGATACTCACACCAGTGTAGCAGCGAGCCATTTGCAGTCTTTTACACCTGCAAAGAGTTCCCCTGAATTTAAGCGTAATGAGTTAAAGGATAAAAGGGAACACCAGTACGTTTGAGGTCATGGGCAGGAGGAGATGGGCATTATTCAGGTATGGCAGCCTCCCGCTGTGGAAAATGGGGACTTTCAGAGGGTTTAGCACTCCAGTGACCAGGAGTCAACGTCTTCATCCAGGTTAAATGCACCAGGAAACCTGCTGTTGGTCCGACAGCCCCGGCTGTGAATCTCTGTAGCATCAGGACGTGGGGGTTCCCTTCCTTGCTTTGTGTTGTTAGTATCTTGGCCAGTCGTGGAATTTTTGCACCGTGGTTTCCACAGCTGTCAAACAGTGTCGTGGGATGTTCAGATGAAAGATGCTGCCACACGGTACCTCCACACGCTGCCAGCATGTTGCAGTGCAGGTCCACAGGGAATAGGGTTGTTGATTGTGGGTTTGGTGTTGCAATAAATAGTAAGGGTTGTTTTTGTTTTAAATAGTTCTGGTTTTATTTATTCAGTTAACAACCAAAGTGGTAAGACCATTGGCTCAAAGATGAGGGAAGATGTGGGCAGCTGTGAGCAGGCTGATTTTTATTCCTACCAAGATATGACTGAGAAAGACGTGGAAAAGCACAAAATTCCTCCAGTTCCTGCTAATGCCTTTCCTCTCCCTGCTCTGCTCCCATCTCCACCTGTTCCCCAGAGCTCAGGGCACCTACACAGGCTGGCCAGTTGAGCACCTCAGATAATCTTAAGTGGCACGAGAGTTTTCTGCTTACATGGAAGGGGCAGAGCACAGCCTCTCCTTGAGCTTTCCTGCATCCTCAGACCTGGGGGAGTCCCCAGCAGCTGCGTGGCAGGGTGAGCTTGCCGGGTTGGTGGGCATGCTGCCGACTGCCAGCTTTTCTCAGCAGTTCACTGATGCCAGGTGTGAGGGAGCTCCAAATCTATACGTGATTTCTCAGGTAGCCAGAAACCAGATGCACCTTGGAGATGGCAAATCTGGGGTGAGTTATTGCTGCACAGTGCAGAGCTACTCTTAAACTGCTTCGGCATTCAAAAGTAGGGTTGCATGGGTGTGCAGGAACACCAATTTTGGGACAGAAAGGACAGTTTTTCAAGGGGCTAGCAGAGGTGGGAGGAGGAGGTCTGAGGGATACAGCCTGTGTATCCCTCACAGAGAGCAAAAGAATTGCTCAAATAGCCCAGATTTTGCATCCAGAAGCACTGCCTGCCCTTAACCAGCAACAGGCGCCAGAGGATTTAGGAGAGAAGTCCTGCCTGCTGGGACAGGACAGCTCTTGCTGCAGAGCCGCTAACTGTTCTGCTCTTTAACACAGACGGAGAACCCCAGCTGGCCTCCACCGTCATAGACACCATCATGGCTGGCCTGCCAGGACCACGGGGAGCCCCAGGGCCCGTAGGGCCACCAGGTAAGGTTGAGCCACAAAGCTGTAGTGATGGGGAAGACGAGCAAAAGAATTTTCTGATGGAGAGTGAAGTCGTCTCTGGGATGCCTGTAGGGAACGCAAGTGGTCCTCACTGGAAAGCTGTGGAGCCACGGGTCCAGGAGCGGAAGGGTGGCAAGAAGTAACCAGTTCTTATCTGTGGATAGCAGCAGATTTTTTATTTTTTAACCTTATAGCAATTCCTTACTGCTTTGGCAGGACACATCCTGAGAAGGGAATAATTGGAGCGTCCCTAAGAATGGGTTGTGCAGTGAATTCTTCTGTGAGAGCAGAGCTGTTCTCCCTGCTGGTGCAATCCCGTCCTGCTGCCGTGGAGCTCTGTTGAGCAGGATCTGGCCAGCTGTCCTCAGTGATATCTGTGCAAACTCTGGAGCTGTTTTGAGCCATTCCAGATTTGCACCAGCGTAACTGAGATCAGAAGCTGGGATGAAAATTTAGTAGCAAGTCTTCTGTTTCTCAGTGCTGATGGGTGGCTTAAATGATAATGTTCCTGCAAACATCAGCACTTCCCTGTATGATGCATATTTAGGAGTGAACTCCCATCAGTTGCAGAAAAGGCTTTTCCCTTCATTATGAGGGCCTTTCATTTATCCTTCAGTTCCTTTATTCTTTGACTTAAGCATTTATATGGGGCATTAATGATTGAGGCTGATTCAGCTGTACTTTGTGTATAATGTCCACATTGTTTCATCTCTGGGGTTGTGACAACTAACGCAGAGAGGAGTATTGCTAAGTTCAGACTAAGCAAATATCCTGTCTCCCATTCGCAGGTATAATTTAACAGCTACTGTTGGGATATAATTATTTTTCCAAAAGGAATGAATCTGTCACATGACTGTATAAAACAATTTGACCTGTTTAGGCAGTGTTTGACATGTCCTGGAAGCAACCTTTTCTGTGGTACAGACTTGAAACAAATTTCTTGCCACCGCAGTGAGTGTGCAAAGAAAAAAGAGCACTTTGCTTTGCCACAGTTGGCCTCCTGTTCAGGCTGTGTCCAAACCCTGTCTCCTTCATGTTCATCATCAACTTTCTGAGAAAACCAGAGAGCCAGACTCCAGCAGGCTTGCAGACTTTCCACCTTCAGGACTCCCTCCATTTCAAACAGCAGCTAGAGCAGTTTGCTCTGAGGTAGCTGTTTCATGGATCTAGTTTAAGATTTCTAAAGAGGCATTATTGTTAGCAATGGAAATGCAACACGTTGCTGACATCCTTCCTGCCCTATTTTCACCTTTTCCTCCTCCCAGAGCTCTAAGGTCTTCCCTAGGGCATAGGGATGTATTAAATCAGTATGTGGGTGTCCAAGGACCTGGTGTATGATGAAGTGCTTGTGCTGTAGTCCTGTGACGGATGAAATGGCTCTCACCCACTGAGAGATGAAGAACAATGAAAGGAAGTGTGTATGTCTGGAATTTAGGGTCCTTCCAAGTCTCCTTAAACTTGTCTCAAATTCTGATTCCACCAGGGCCACCAGGTGCATCAGGACCCAAAGGGCCCCCAGGACCCATCGGAGTCCCTGGATCACAAGTAAGGGTTTTAGGGCTTTGGGGCTGGGGGCAGAGGTGGGGGTTGGGTGTGAAGCGTCTTCTCTTTGCAGAAAGAGAGCGAGTACTTTATAAATCTTGGATCTGATGTCTTGGTCGCAATGAAATTCTGTGATTTTAATACCTGTTTTTCATCCTGAAGTAGGATAAGAAGTTGAAATGGTTGCACTCTCCAGGCTTTCCCTTAATCATAACAACACATCTTGCTGTTACTCTGTCAAAATGTTTTACTGTAGCCTGAGCTGATGCAAAGGATTTGACATAGGCTTTACTAAAACTGTGATAGAAAAATACTGTGTTTCCTGTGGAACACATAAAAAGGATAAAAATGTATCAAGGAGAATTCACCATTGCACTAAAGTGAATTTCTTAAGCCTAATTTTTTGGAAACAGCACTTTCCATTCAATAAAAAACATCACAAATTACGATCAGTTTGAGCGATTAGATATTGATACAAAATTTGTGGAGGGGAAGATAATCATGGAGTGTGATAACTTCACTAAAAAGGATTTCTGATAGAAGGGCAAAGTATTCACATGGATGAAAAACAGGTTAAAAGGAAAGAAGAGAAGTTATGATGAATAACGAACTGCCAAGCTGCTCCAAATGGTGGCTGTCTGATACAACGGGACTCCAGTTTGGGGAAGAATGTTTCTTATTGCGGAGGTAAACCTGTGACATCAAATATTTCAAAGGTATCTGACCTGACTAAGGAGATGAAAGTGACTGAAGAGAGCAGAAGAGAGGGAAAGGTTAAGTAATTTAGACGATGGATGTAACTCAGATCCTGATATGACAGGTTTGGGATTGATAGAAATTAGAGAAAGGAGACTTTTACTATGTATTTATTAATCACTTTGAAGAAGCAACGGAGAGCAGGTTAGTGAAATTTTGCCAGTGTAGCAGAATCATTTCAATTAGTGAATGCTCTGGAGAACGGTGAGAAACTCCAGATAGATATGAACACAGTGGGAAATTTGGCAGCAAAATGACAGTTGCAGTTTAACGTGATTAAATATAAGGTAATTCACAATTCATAAATAGGTTCTGTAATAGAGTCTGGCTTTTTCACATGCAGCACGCTTTATTTTTTTATATATTTTACAACAGATTTGTTTAATTCAGTGTTCTTGAGCTTCCCTCTGTAAACATACACTAAAATACAGTGTTGAGAGCTGTCAAGTGCAAAGGTTACTTATGGGCACTTGAGCTCTGTTCCTGCTGCATGTTTGACATGGGGCTAAGTCTGGTTCGTGCCCTACCTCATTTGCCAGCTCTAGTTAACCTCCTAAATCAAGGCTTGAAGTTTTGGGGAGGACTGACTGCAGGCAAGGAGCAACGTGCTAATGGGGAGCACTGCTGCCTCCCAGATGAAGCTGCGTGCTTTGGGGACCCAGGTGTTGGACTCAGTGATGCTCGTGGGTCCCTTCCCACTCTGACATTCTATGAATCTCTGATTCTAAGCTGGGAGAGTGTTCCTCCTTTAGTCCCCGATCTTGTTGGGCTGCATAACCAGATGATGAGGCTCCGTGCAGCTGTGCCTAGACAGCCCATTTCTCTGGCTGCTGGTGCTTTCTGGGGGCTGTTGTTAAGCAGGTTGGCTTAAATCGCCAGCTGTCTGGAGTGGAGCAGGGGGCTCTTTTGCTGCAGTCTCCAAGGAGATGTGCAATTCACTTGAGGTGGAAAAAAGCATCTTGCATATGGTCATGCGGAACTGACATGCTGCATATAAACAAACAGTATTGTGCTCTTCCTGCCTGGTTTATACCCGTGGCTTCACTGGGTGTGTAATTTAAGAATTTTGATAGATTTTTGCCAAGCAGTTCAATTAGTGGAAGTCTGGAGACAATGCCCTTCTTATCCATTGGTGACTTGCTTTATAGATTTATTCAACCCAGGGAGCAAAATTATTAGTAGAGATTGGGCTTAATTTGAAAATTGTTTATTAGGGTGAGTGAATCGCTTCAAAATAATTTCCACTGCACAATCCAATTAATTTTCAGGTATGTATGCTTACTCATGCCACCCACTGAGGCAATTATGAAGAGGAGGAAAGTAGTGGGGATTTTTAGGCCAACCATACCATCTGTTTATTAATTTCTTCTCAGTCACTGAGAACAAGAACTATCCTGTCACACTGACCCATTACAAAATGCTACATCAGTAGCATGCAGTTAATTAAAAGACCCAAAGAGAGGGGATATGCAGAAAATATAGGGCTCAGGATATCTGCAAAATGAGCTTCCATTGTTGCTGCTTGAGGGCAAAAGAGAATCCAGCCCAATTACTTAATGGGTATATGAGGTTTTCAGGAGTTGAGGATCACTGGGAAATGTTTTCACTACATCTTCATAAAGAACGCACGATAGAAGTTAATATCTCCTTGTTCTGCCTCTCTTCTAGGGCTTACCAGGCTCTCCAGGACAACCCGGGCCAAAAGGCTCCAAAGGAGACCGAGGAGAGAGAGTAAGGTTTTACATACGCGGATTGATTCCCAGCAGGATCTGGGTTAATGCCTTAGGAATTACATAGAACAGGTCTTTCAAATTCCATGGGACTGCAGCCATGACCAAATTTAAATGCAGAGTTTCTAGGTCTTCTGCAAAAAACAAGATGAGAGGTTACTGAACAGATAAAAGGTTGAATTGCTTGCACAGAGTCTGGTGTTCCTTAAAGAGATGCAGGTAGTAAATCCATGGAATATTCAGCCTGGCAGAAGCCAGCTTTCTTCTGCCAACCAAAGCTCTTTAGTCTGGAGTATGTTAGATGGTCTGACTTCTTCCATCTGTGACAGTAACATGGTAAAAGCTCATCAGACTTTTCCTGAACCAAAGCCATTCCCCAGGTTAAATGATGCTCTTAATGTGTTTAGAAAATGTGCTGTACCTCAGTCCTTGATGGGCCTTGAAGTGCTAATGACTGTAGCAAGAAGGGCTGTTTGAATTTATTTCCAAACAGGTGAAGCTTAGGAAATACTGGAGAAAAATCTAAGCAGGATGTATCTGTGTCAGATTCCCAGTCCAGCATTCAGCACCAGGGAGGATTTCAGATGGTGCTTAGGCCTACAGCTGTTTCTTTTAAGCTTACTCTCCAAAAGGCTGTGGTCTTTGAAATTGCCTCATAGAACACTAGGCACACAAAATCATCTGAGAACTTAGTACATGGTGGAGGGTCATTCAGCAATGAGATCTGCCAAATGTAGCAGTGGGCACAGATGGACTGTGGAGCATTGCTAAGACCCTAGTGTGGAGCAGAGTCAAAGAATTAAAGAAAGATGGAGAAGAAAAATGTTGGCTGGTACTGGTAAAATGATGTGTCCGCAGCAGTGGCTACACAGGCACAGGCTTGTGCTGTAGGAAATAAATTCCCTGTTCTTCCAAGTGCCACTTTTACTGCCACGTCAATAGATGGAGGTGAGTGTGGGGGTCACTGTCTGCAGTGGGTGGCTGTGGGTGATCGGTTTCCCCCATCTGACAGCGTCTCCTTTTCTCCTTCATTTCTGCTCTTCCAGTTCAAAAGGCAGAGGGAAGTCTGAAAGAGCTAAGAAAGGCAGATGCAAATTGGTTAACTCCAGTGTGATGACTTTCCAAATTCATGAGAATAACTAGTGACAGACCTAGGTTATGTTCCTCCATCCAGGCTGTGTGCAAAGCGAGGAAGGCCCAGGTGGCTTGTTTCTCCTGCAGCACTTCACGTTGAGGAGAGGGGATGGGATATCTGAGGGTGGAGTGCACAGGCTTTCAAAAAGCTCAGTTTGATTTGAGTATCTTTGCACATTTTTGGGGGGTGCTTTGTTCCTGCTCTTGCATAAAAAATCACCTGCAGCCACCTGAAAGATAGAGAGCATTTTAAGTGACACTTAGTATTATTTTAATAACAATTTCCTTGTGCAGATCATCCACTTCAGGAATTTATTTGCTTTACTAATAGATGAGGCTCTGATGCATTTCTGGAACCAGAATTTAAGGTTCTAACAGAGACTAAAACCTTAACTGATGAGATTTCAGAGCAGGTAGCTACTACAGCTCATTGCCATTGGATGCTAATTTTCAATTTAAAAATGGAAAAAAAAAAAAAAAAAAGGAAAGAAAAGAAAGAAGAAGCAAAAAGCATGGTATATAGCAAAGCATCAAGTTTCCATCCAGGAAACTGATAAGAGCTCTTCCTCAGTGATTCATTTAACATTGTGCTTTAGTTTGTGCTCGACCATATTGCTAAGACTCACTGCACATCCTTTGAACCAAAAGCTGTGTTGCACTGTGTCCATTCAGTACAGGTGCATACTTCAGGCTCTGATTTCATTCCCTCCTTGTAGATATTCAGAAATGTAACTCTCCTTCTAGGTTTGGGACAAATGAGATTTTCAAATACCACAATGCCTTGCTAAATAGAAAAAGTAAATTCTATTTCCTGTCCTTTCTTTGTTAGCATGCAAAGCAAAGCTGATAGCTTTTTCTGGCAGAATTTCTGTAGGATGTTCTGTATGCTTTTTGTCTTTTGTGAGTGTGGATTTGAATGCTGGTTTTGACAACTACATGCTGCAATTTGGGTTTGGTGGATACAAATTAGGGCTAGCTTTACACAGAGCGGAGGAGCTGTGCAGCTGCAAAGAAAAGCAGAGGAGGGTTGACAATATCTATTGAGGTATGAGAAAATGTTATTATACATTCTTCCTGCTTAATCTCAGAGAGAACAGATGTAGAAGAGACCTGAAGCACTCTGAGCACATCCCCAGGATGGCACATCTATGTGCATGCTGCTCGTGATCAGCCTCTGTTCATCGTATTCTTAAACAGTGCCAGTGAGGGATGCACCACATCATCTCCAGGCAGTTTTCAGAGGTGCAGGTCTTGAGGGCCTGGGATGAAAGATATTTCTAACATTCAGCCTAAATATCCTTTGATCCACTTTAAGCTGATAACATCCTTCTCTGTTCCTCCTGGACACAGAGCACAGCCTGTTTATGTATTTTCAGTGTGTTGTTATGTCTCCTCTCTGTGATTTGCTGCCTGCCTGTGCTTTTTCACAGCCCTTACTCCCTCCAGTGCAGAATCCGAGCATTTCCCTTTGCAGGCGCTCAGAGCACCTGACGAACTGGGCCTTCCTCCTGGTGCTCCTCCTGTCGATGTGGGCCTTTGTGTAGCGCTGGCCAGCAGCAGCTGCGTGCTGCGCAGGTCTCCGCGGTAATGGTTTTGAGATGCCCAAGGCCCATTTGTGTTACACAAAGCAGCAGTTGGATGGACAGAGGAACAAAAGCAGCTCTCCCTTTTTGGCAAATGCTACAAAAAGCTGCCGCCAGCTAGATAGTTTTTTTAGGAACAAAGGGATGGGTTTGTTTCTGTGTGTGTTTAGGGGAGAAGAGCCAGGTTAAATACGTGGCTGTTTCATCAACAGATTTCTAAAGATGCTTTTAAATTTTGCCTCCTCTTCTCTTGCTTTCTCACAAAATAATCTATAACTCTTCTCCTGGTCTTCTGCCCTGCCCCAGGGTGGGAAACTAAAGCTATGGAGGAAAACAGGGAGAAAAAAGCTGCTCGGTTTGATGGCATTTCATCCCACCCCACACCAACACATACCATTCCAAAGTGCTTCAGTTTTACAAAAATAAAAATAAAATAAAAGAAGATGAAGCACTGAGAACAATGTGAAAATTAGCACAACAGAAAAAAAAGAAACAAATCAACCAAAATACCTCATGTGTGTTTTGATCGGTAGCGGCTGGGGTTAACAGGGGGATGTGTGTGAGCAGGAGGCAGATTAAATCAGTGCTCGGTGGGAGTCCTGGGCTCTGTTTGCTGTCTGGGGCAGCATCAGCCTGTCCGTTTTACTAGAGAGAAGAATGGTGTATCGTTGTAAGAAACAAATCTCCAGCCAAATTCCTTCCTGCTATAATGTAACTGACTGCTGGAAAGTTCAAAAAATCGCTAATCATCTTACTGAGAGGGTATTGAGCGGAGTAGCTCTGCGTTGAATCAAACTTCTCCAAAGTGTGATAGGATTTGGAGCTGGTGCTTGACAGAAAACCATGACCCCCTTTTGCTGTCTCTAAGTGATAATGTCAAGGGAAAGGAATTTTTTTTCGTATTATCCCAAGTGTAAGGTTTTTCATTAAGCCATCTTAATTCCACTAGTAGAAATGACACTATGTTCTTGTCAAATGGAAAAACATCTCCTAATGACACTTACTTTATTTCCAACAGGGGCAAGCAGGTCTGACTGGAGAGAGGGGCATTAAGGGATTTCCTGTAAGTGATGCACTTGCGGGTGTGTGCAAGACTCAGATGGTTTTGGTGACTGTCTGGCACACCTGGCACCATAAACACCACCTAGCTGGACTGCAGCTGGCTCAGCCAGCTCTCTCAGACACAACAATCAGGTCGGCTGTCTCCAGCTCAGAGATTTGCTCAATAGGAAGCCTTACCTTAGTTTTGCTCTGCAAATGAGAAGTACTCTTCCTGCGTGTTAGGCATGGCACTGGAATGCAGAGTGCATCAGACTGATCTGATGGGCTTTCTTCACCTTGGGAGCTTCAAGGGATGGAGCTGGTGCCCTGCCAGCTGGGGGTCTTTGTCCCAGAGCCAGAAGCCAGTAATAAAAAGTCGTCACAGAGGACAGAGCAGCCAGGTTCCCATTGATTTAGTTAGGTGAAGAGAACTCTGTCTGTAAGCTCTCTTGGTAGTGTTTTCCTTGTGGCAGCACAGAGGAAGCCCGAACTGCGCAGTGCAAAGCAAGCTAGCAGCTCTGCTCCGCAGACCTAGCCAGCTGGCTTCTGCTAATGGTGTCTTGTCAACAGGGCAGTCAGTGGCATAAAGTCCACTGGAGGAAAGGACTGGTGACTCGAGTCCTGCTCTCCAGAGGTGGGAAGCAGTGGTCGTGAAGGCCTCACACCCACAGAGACGTGCTTGCAGATCCCCCTCCAGCCAAAGCTTGGCAGGCAGAAGCCTCCTCCCTGCCCTGTGAGGGTGCTGGCACTAGCAGAGCCCAAAGGTGGGCGCCGTTAACCCAAAGTGCATCAGCTGCTCTCAACGCCCTCTTGCACCTTGATCTGCCAAGCTGAGCTGGAAATCCTTTAATGAGATTACAAGACTTGGCCAAATGATTCCTTGGCAATAGCTGAACAGACACACACAGGAGAGGTCTGCACAGGCACCCGTGGCTAGCGTGCAAACAAGCCCGCTGGCCACAGGTTGGCTGAAAGTGAGCAAGTTGGTTTTGACTGGCAGCAGCCAGAGAGCTGCTTGTTTCTCTGGGAGGTTTCTCTTCACCCTTCCTTAATTCCACCTCATCATTTTGTGCAACTCCCACAAGCTTTTCTTCAGTCCTGCTCCCATCCCCACTCCCTGCTTTGCAAATATCTCGGGGATGTCAAACAAGTCTGAGGAGCCCAGGCATTTCCACTCTGTTTTATTCAGCAATTTGTTCGGCTTTTCCTCTATGTTTAGCTTGTGGTTTAATCTCTTCGTGTCTTTTGTTCTTTGGGAAATGCACGAACTTCCTGGTTAGGGGGAACATCAGACCGATGTTCACAGCACGTCGGGATCTTTGTTCAAGAAAAGCTTAATGAGCATCTTCAGAGGCAGAAAGTGATATGACTAATTAATGAAAGCAGAATGGAGGATTTTTATGGTCTAAATCAAAGGTGTGCCTGTGCATGTTTGGGGGAGGGGAGCAGTGTTTTTATCTCAGTGTTGTGGCCTAAAACGTCGCTCACTGAGATTTGTGGCAGGGCCAGGCCACAGCAGCGAGCCCCTCCTGCAGCTTGGCCACCCCCAGCCAAGTTCATCGATGTCAGAAATGGGGGGGGACCTGCTGGGACGCTGGTGGGAGCCAGGACAGAGCTCATGAAGTGCCAGGCAGTCGGTTTGTTTGCTGCTGTTTCATCTCTTCTGCCTTTAATTTGGTCCTTTGGAGGGAAGGGATGCAACTGAGCATCAGTCACATGGAGACAAATTTCTCTTTCTTGTTTCTTTTAGGGTGAACCAGGCAAGAAGGGTGAGGAAGGGGATAAAGGTGCTGATGTAAGCATGTATTTCTACTGGTTTGGTTTTGCTTTTTGTTTTAACTTTACTTTTTATCTCTTTACTGTCTTTTAACCACATTCCCTCTGGCAGGCTGGTTTGAGGGGGGGCAAGGGTCCTGTCACAAAAGTGCAGCAGAGATGATGTGAACCTTGGCTTTCACCTTCCTGCATGCTAGAAAGCCGGGTCTTTGTGGCTTGCTTGGCCATATTGTCGGCTGCCCTCCTCACCATGCACGCTGAACACCTCCTCACTCCCCAGTGCTTGTTCTCCCACACAGAGCTGCTAAAAGGCAGGGAAAGGCTGCCCTGTTCTACTGCACAGGAACAGCCTCCCAGAAGAGATGAAATGGGATGTGCAGAGCGTTGGAGCTCTCACACAGCTGCTCTCCCACCCTAAAATACTCCCCAGTATCCATCTGCCCCTTCAAGCCCATATCTAAGACAATGTGGGCAATGAACTACAGGCTGAGCATATGTACAAGTGCACCGGCTCAGACAGCACGTGGCCCACCTAGGAGCTCGATGGGCATACACGCCACTGTTCCAGTTTATAAGGCAACAACAGGATGGTGCTTGCGAGTTTCCTGGTGTCCCAGTGAAGGGAAAGCCCAAGTAACTCCCTGATGTTCAGAGTAAATGTCAGAGGAGAGCAAAACCTGTTTTCCAGGTAGCGCAGTTGGTAGGCCGGGTAGTTATTAACATAAGCTGCCTGGTATAATGGTTTGACACAGATAGACACCCTGGGTTTGGCCCAAAAACACGAACCAAAGTGAAAAGTTTGGCTTTGAGCCAGAGGCTCTGCAAGCGTGGGGTATAACTGAGGCAATTTTCTACAAATAGGAATTTCTCCTGCATTCCAACTTAATCCTTGCAGCTTATCTCACTTTTCGCTACTTCTCTTTTTTAAACATTCACACTGCGTAGTTTGGTGTTATGGAGCCAACATCATGAACAAGAAGCCTATTCTGCAAACACGTACTGATGTTAGTTTTCTTTTCCTTCTTGCAGGGGGAAGGTGTTCAACAACTTCGAGAAGCTCTGAAGATTTTAGCTGAGAGGGTATTGATTCTTGAGCACATGATAGGGATTCATGGTAAGCATCGCTAAAGTTTTCTTTTTGAGACAACTGGGACTCTATTCAGGCAGCTGCTTGATGTTGAAATATCCTCCCAGTCTCCTAAGCTCTCTGTCAATGTCAAAAGCTGTCTAGTATCTCTTTAAGCAGCTTCTCAAAACTAGTACCCAGCATGACTTAAAGGATGCTTGCAACTGCTGAGGACCTACAGCTTCTGCAACCTGCCCTATTTACTCTGGCTTTACCCCAGAAGACGAAATGACCCCCCCGTGATAATTTTTATTTACAGTTCAGAGTGAACAGCGTCTTAATCCATGCTGCACCCATGATCACCTACCAGCATCTCAGGGAGGTGCTTGTTCAAGATGTTAGGCAAGTTCTTTTAATGCTGTTAATAGTGTCTTCTAAGTCACCTTAATACCACTGATGCTCTCGCCTGGTACAGCTCTATAGTTTACAGAGAAGGCCCTAACAGTGCTGCAGGTTACCCAGAAAAACGATCCGTGAAGGTCTTGCCATTACAACTTACATAAAACCTATTTTCACAATCACAGTTAAAGAAAGTCTCACACGTTCCTCGTTCAAATAGAATGTAAGTTTTCTCTTGAGGCTATCTGCTCTCCCATCACTGCTACAGCACATGGCATCACCCCTTAAAGAGTATTTTCTCCCCTTAACCAGAGTGTGGGCTCGTGCTCATCACAGATCAGACTTCTCCCTTGATGCTAGTTGAGGTTCAAGTCTTGCACAGCTGCCAAAGTTGCTGTGCCAATTTCTTCCCTTCAGAAACACAGCAGTGGCAAAATACTACTACTTGGATCTACTACCCCAGCCTTTGAGAAGCAGGCCTGTTCTTTGGCATGAAGCTGAGCATTTCTAACAAAGTCCCACGGCACTGTTCACAGTGTAACAGATCTCTGGAACCTCATTCCTGGCCTTGCTTGTAAATTGAGCTGCTACCACACCTTCCTTCAGATCAGCATCCACCTTCATTGTCAAGTGGCCTTTGGATATTTACATGGCAAACACATAGTTAAACTGTCCAGAGGTTCCTAAGCAAGTGACGTAAAGCACGCCTATTACCATGCAAGTAAGGCAGCAGGCTTCTGGAGCCAGCACGGTGCTCAAATGAAAATGCCATTGGACACGTCAAAGAGAAAATAGTGTTGGTGTAAACTGCTACACTGTGTGGCTGAACTGGCTTGGGTCTCTGCACTGCTCTGCATTGTTCAATGGAGATGTGTCTTCTGGAGGCCCAAAGTACTATTTCCAGAAGCAGTGGGCAGCAGCAGCAAGAGCTTTTCGGGAAATCATGAATCATGAGCCCATGATTTAACCGCAGTCACCCTGACCTTACCTCTGCATTACTCCTAGTTTGCTTCAGCTTTTCACTAGATTTTATAGACCAAGGGCAGGAAGAGATGTTTTTATGCTTGTTTGCTTTGACATGATGGAAGTACCAGAAGGATGCCCACTAGGTTACCTAGGCAGCAACCCATGCCCAGCCTGTATGTTCTTCTGGTAAGAGTGGAAGGGGAACCTAATCTGTAAGTACAGTCAGTGAATTTCACAGAGATACAGGACCCAGGGTCCGGCCCTCCATGGTCTTTTTCTTTGTACCTCCATTTATACTACTATAAAGCAAAAAAACAATAATAATAAACAGCTCTTTGGGCAGCTTATATAGACACTGGGGCTTGAACTGGGGGACAGATGTCAATTTGCCCAGCAGAGCTGCCTTGTTTTACCAATATTATACATTGCATTTGGCAGTACCGCAGCAACCAGGCGTGTGGTGCTGCTATTTTGACACAGTTATTTCAGCATACCATTTTTACGGACAAAAACTTATTTTCAGTTACTGTTCGGGATGGAGATGAGTTACTTATACCCATATATATATACTCTATACCAATGTAAGTACATCAACAAAATTGGATGTTTTTTTAATTGTATAGCGTAGTTTAGGCCATGCTTAAGCACCTCTGTTGCATGTCTTTATATAAATAGTTCCCTTTTATCCAATAATATAGTATAGGTAATTGTATTTTCACTCTGCTTTTGAAATAGCTCCATTCTTTAACTTAAGACATATTGAGGCCCTACAAAAATACCACTTAGAAAAAGAACTTGGAAAGTAAGGCATTTTTTTTCCTTGTGTTCATCCCTGTATGTGACTATGGTTAAAAAAATAAATAAAAAACTGAAAAGATCTAAAATAACAAAATAGGATTCGCTGGGCACAGCCCTCCCTGCAGGGAACAGCACCATAAGCTTAAATCACCCAGCACCAACCATCTGGTCAGGTTCTCACCGTAGGTGTCAGGAATTTTACCACAGGTTCCTGGGTAGCCCAATTCCACCCAGCTTTAGAAACCCACGCAGAAATGCCAATCGCATGCTCTCATTTTCCCTAGAAACTTCACAAT
This sequence comes from Nettapus auritus, assembly GCA_011076525.1. NCBI lineage: Eukaryota > Metazoa > Chordata > Aves > Anseriformes > Anatidae > Nettapus > Nettapus auritus. The sequence goes on from CM021783.1 coordinate 4,323,361, forward strand.
CAACGTGGTTTCCAAAACCACAGCCACCCAAGCAACAAGGCAAAACATACCAGCAAACAAACCTCTGCTCTGCAACGGGAGGGCAGCTTGAGATTATCTGGCCTAGCAAACTGCAGAGAGCAGCCCAGAAGGACACGAGAAAGCCCACATTGTTTGGCACTGTGTATTTCCAGCAAACACAGCACAAATTCTCCTGCAGCCAAGCGCTCCCTTGAAATAGAAGTGCTGCCTCATGTGAATGAACCAAGACTGGGTAGACACCCGGTCTTGGACTCCTGGCAGGGAAACACGCCCATGTCCAGCTCTGAAGGCAAAAGGAAAAAGAAACTGGGGCATTCCAAACGATGAGGCAGCATCATGCTGTCAGCATCAGTTGCCAACTGCTGGGAAAATAAAAGCGTGGCCGTAGTCAAATGGATATTTAGCTTTGTAGGGCAGGATGCAGTAGAAAGAGGAGGTGTATGTTAACACGAGGCATGCTGGGAGAGTGGACAGCTAATATTTATTTCCAGTTTTATTGCTAATTTGTCTGTGGCCTAGGGTGGCTCGAGCCTTTCAAAATGTGCACCTGTACTAGGAGTGAAATGGTACTCACACCCCCAGGAACAGCACTTCCCTGTGACCGCTTGGCAGTGCCTTAGCCTTCAATAACAGGAATCTGTGGGCAGTGCTGAGTGGTGGTTGTAGCCCAAGGTAGATCATGATCAATAAAAGAACAGTGCTGTATAAATGGAGTGACAAACAGGAACACGACCTGCTGTGCTGTGTGCAGAAATAGTATTTACCCTGAGGACTTTATACAGAGCAGAGGGAAAAGGCCTAATATTGGAGTAGGACGATGGCAGCAAACATAGAGCCACAGCTCCTTGGTGGATGGAAAGACATCAGGAGGGACAACACTTCTTCCAGAAGAGGCGTCATTCAGAAAGGCCCATTTAATCTTTCCTTAGCCTCCCCTTTTAAATAGCGCTCTCCCGTGACTTTCTCTCCTTACAGACTCTTTGTCTTCCATTGAGCCAGGCTCTGGACAAGATGTGATCCCGGGTTCCCCTCTGCGAACCAGCATCAAGATCAAACGTGGAGGACCCCAGCAGCCGCAAGCCTACCAAATCCTCTCTTCACTGCTGGATGACGGTGAAGCCAAAAGGAGAAGTAATCGGATGAAGTAGGAGCATCTGCGTGTCCTCCGTGCCGGTTCACCAGTTAAAGATACAGTACCCAGTGCTTAAGTGCAGAGTGCAAATGAAGTGGGTAGGAGGCTGTAGTGCTGGCAACTGGATTTCCTTACCTGTCCAGCACTATGCCCTTATTGCAGGGAATGTCTTATGCATAGCTCAGAGAGGGTCTTATGAATGTTTTTCTTGATTTTGTCGTTTTGCCTTTGGAATACCAGGTGGCAGGTACCCTCAGAAGCTGTCTACAGAAGTGACACCTCCTGACTGTGTCTCCAGCATTTAATCCTCCCCTTGTTTCCCCACAGCTCTTGAAAGTCACTTCAGTAAAGCCCTGCTTAACTGAGTGAGACAACCAGTCCCACTAGACTCGAAGCCAAACCTTAGTCTTGTCCATTGGTATAGTTGGTGGCATCCGCTTTTATTTTATGTGGTGGTGTCACGCTGACTTCAGCTGAAGGTACCACTTTCATAGGCCATTAAAGCAGTCTCACCTGCAGGGATTTCTTTTAAGCAAAGAACAAATTGGAAAATTCAAAGAACATTTTAAGCTGTTGCTCTGAAAATTCAGATTACTGTTTGCTATTTACCATCCAAATCTTGGCTTTTCATGTTGCTGATTGCATTTGAATGGCATTATTTCTATTTGTGACAGGCTGAGCAAGGACTTTTGATGAAAACATTCATGGCATACATTGACACTCTATCTTCAATGAGATTAGACTGTTTCCGTGAAAATTTAGAGCAGTATGTATGAGGTATGATGGAATTACAAAAGAATTTTCCTGTACTGTGTTCAGTTTGTGCATACATCCAGAGCAAATTAATTTAAGTAGCAGCAATAACTATTCACAGGAAAGAATACTGCACAATAGTTTCCTAATTCTACATCAATAAGGAAAAGTATTTTCACTTTTTTATTATTATTATTATAGGGGTAAATCCTTGTCATTTGAATCTGGAGACAGTGTAATAGTGAATCACAGTCTGTGGAATTAGTCCTGTCAAGAGCTTATCTTGCACTTAGGAGCTAAGTAAAAAGTCATTTTACTTTTTTCAATAACAAGTTTTTGGGGAAAGTCCCAGCATCCAGGTTTAAGAGGTTGGACCTGCCCTTCAGTGACAAAGGAATCACTGCACCTGCTGTGCAAACCAAATTGGACAAGTCATTCATGGAGACAGTGAATTTTCTTAGAAAGGGTAAGACTAATGAACGGAACCAATGGTACTATCTTTATTTATATGTAGATATATTTTTAACTGTTCTGCCAAATTTTCAAATTCCGCCCAGAAAAAAAGAGAGCAAATTTTGTGTTTGTCATTTTATGGTGTCAGTCATGTAAATTGGTCTCATTCTGTCTGGTTCCTAGTGCAAGATACAGCTAGCTGAAAAGGACAAACTATACTCCTGCATTATTTCTGTCAAAAACCGTTGCAGACTAACAACTGTATGGTCCACGAGTACAGGAACCCTCATCGCCCAAAGTGCTCATCCTAAGGTAAAAACAGAAACGTGCTATGCTGGAAATGAGCCTTAAAATGAAGGAGCTCTGCCAGCCCATTAGCCAGGCGTTAAATTAACTTTCTGTATACATTGTAAACATACAGAAGACATCACAACATCCCAAGCTTTCCTTTGAAGAGCATTATCTTTTCAGAAATAAATAGGGTAAAGGCTACTCCCGAACGACTGAATTCAGCAGATGGGTTCATTTGGCCCTGTTCTTAGAAATCCAGCCATCCCTCTCAAAACGTGCAAAATGGTGCAAGTTGATGCTGAGCAGGTAGCAGAGAAACTTGTCCACGTAGAGACGCTTTTTACTGCTATACAGCTAAATAAAATCAGTCTGGGCTTAAGCTGGCTTGAAGGCTGCAGTACATGCCCTTACCCGGCATTTGTATCCTCACACTGCCTGCCCAGTGCCAGTGGTGGGATCTGGTTCTGCAATAAATCTGTGTAGTTCACACTGTACTTCTGTACACTCAAGTTTTCCTTTGGACATTTCAAAGAAACAAGTCCAAAGCCTTGCAAAAGTTTTGGGAGTTGAAGGCAAGGTATAGTCGGGTGCTCTCTTTCTCCAAGACTCCAGCTTTTGAAGCGAATGCAAAGGTTTGCCAAGAGCTGATGCTCTGGGCTCCAGTATTCCTTTGTGTACCTGCACTCTGAATTATAGATTGAGTGTGATATAGTCAGAAGATAAGAAAAGAAGTTAGAACATCTGAGTCAGCCAGGTTATTGAGCTCAGGCAGTGGTCCTGTATTCATAATCCTTTGAGGAGAAAGTCTCTTGAACACATCTGAGTTTCAAAGCCGTCACTAACTCTAAATCCAGTGCTACCTCTAATGACAGCATGAATATAAACAATGTGGAATTTAGTCACTGCCTTTGAGAAGGTTGGCTACCAACTCAGCCTAAAGCTCACAGATCCAAGCAGCTCGGCTTCCCAACATTCAGTGACTGACTGAAGGTCACATCCCTGCATTCACTGCCCTGTGGGCAACAGTTTGAAGGGGGCTTGGAGCATCTGCCTAGCACAGCTAAGCGTGGTGCAGCCACTGGTACATTCCTGGACTAATCTTCCCATTTAAGAATTAAACACTCTAAAAGAGGTCTCCCCGGTTACAGGCTGATTGCCATGTGGGAACTGACTCGATTACCTCCTTGTTGAACAGGGACTAGCTTGGTCTTGATCATGTGGCCATTACAGGGCGTAGCATGTGGGAGATAGCCCTTTATGCCTCCTGCAGGCGGTGGAAGGTCAGACCCTGAAGACTGAGGAGAACTCACAGCGCAAGGTAAATGTCGATGCGGGGCAGGTTGGTGCAAGCTAAAGGCACTCACTGCATCAAGAAGTTTTTCTCATGGCCCTTTCAGGAGCTAAACTAAACCAAAGCAATCTTTAAAAGGGAAACAGCAAAATTTGTTTCACTGGTCCTGCAGCTACAGGGTTGAATTTGGAGGAGTACAATGGGGCCGTTTTCATGTTCCTGATATTCTGGAGCCTTCACATTGAATTGAAAGAGAAATTTTTCTTCCTCCAAGTTTGTCTTCATGAATTCAAAGCTATTGCATTAGGTTGATGAGTACTCTCTTCATTCATACTGACTAGGATTTGGGATTTTGAAATTAAGAAATTATTTAAAACAAATCACTGGCAAGATGATGGGAAATTTAATTGAAGTTGTTTGCAATTATTCCTGCCAAGCTAACTGTCACAAGATTGGCTAGGTTTGGGTTGCAACAGTTTTAATTATTGATTTTTTCCAGATTTCTGAATGAGCTATGTCATTTTTTTGCTCCCCACACTTCTGTTTTTTTTTTTTTTTTTTTTAACTACATCCCTCTTTTATGTGGTACTGTATCTTTAATTTGGGTGACATTAGATTACACCAACTGGACTTTCTCTCTCAGCTGGGGTTTCATTCCTCACTACTTACACAACAGTTGGACCACACGCTTGTGCAGTCCCAGTTCAAATACGCTTTAAAGGTGAACACAGCCTCATATGCTGACATTAATGATGTTCATGCCTAAGCAAACCACTCCAGCCACATTTTCCATCTTAGGCAGGATACTAAGATTCATTTTAGCCAGGGCATATATGCATCTTGCCATGTCTATGTAACTTAGAGAGTGGATTTATTTTGGATGCGTGCTCATTTAGAAATATATTTTAATGAAATGTTTAGTGCTTTATCTTACATGCATACTGTGCAATACCATAGTGTGTTGTTTTCCTTTTTATTTCCTAAGACTTCATTGAAATTCTTAATGTTTCTTTGAACTCCAATGTGTTTTTGACTTGGCTCGGTTCTGGTAGTAGAAACGCATTTTCCTTGCCTTGAGCTAACCAGAAGCAGCAGCAGCACATTGCACAACTGACAGTCGCTGCAGTTTGTGCACCCTGATGTTCACCAGCAATCTGGTACTCCGGGGGAGGTGGAGAATGCTTCTCTCCAGAGTATCCAACCTGCACTTACTGTAAAGAATCGATAGCAACCCAGGGAAATAAGAAAAAAATAGAAGAACCCTCGTCTGCTCCCACCAAACTCCACAGTAATTTTGCCATCACCTTGCACAGGAACAGGGACAGGCTATAAAAATCAGATCCAATTCTCCAGCTAGCATGAACGGGTGCTGCTTTCAGAGGAGCCGAGCGTGTGGCTCACAGGTGGCTTTCTGAAAGTTTGGCGCTGGGATTCAGGTTCAGTCCCAGTCCCTGCAATGAACTATTTTAATGCAAGAACCTAACCACTGTGACAAAGGCTTCCAAAAGTCATTCAGCCTCGGGAATTACTTCTCAATACAATTTAGTGGAAATTCATTCTCGTCCATGTTTACAGCTTCTGTGTTATTCGAGACTACATTCCATTCTGATGTTTGTTGGTATAGGGGTTTAAACTACTTGCCGTTTTCGTGATTGCTTTGAAACCAAGCAATTCAAAGGTGCTATAATTGTCCACAAAGCACATTCCCACCCATAGAAGGAAATGTTAACTTTTTCACTAGTTATTTTACACAGTATTTTTTTTATTTATATCAGTGTGTTTTGTATGTGTGCAAACGGTCCCAGCTTCTCCCATTGTAATAAGCTATACAGCCGCTTGGTCGTTAACGGTGCAGCCATACGCAGCATTCTGCAGTCGTGTACGTCCGGAACTTAGGACAAGAATAATTCTCTTCTGACACGATGAATTCATTTATGGCAGGCTCTAATGTTTGTTGTAAACACAACCTGTTTGTTCCACCTCTTGCATGGTTACTTATCTGTTTTCATATTGCTATGTTATTGTTCAAGATATCTATTTCTCTTTATTTGCTATGGGTTTTGTTACTGTATATGGAATGTTTTGTATTCAGCATTTTCTTACAGAGCAGAGTGGGAACAGTATTCAAGAACCCACAAATACCAAAGACCTTTCATGTAATGCACTGAGAAATAAACATACTGTAAATGAGTACGATGTCAGGTGTCCTGTATTTACGGCGTTCGCAGCAAGTTTGAGTGAACTTCGTCCTGGGGATGCAGGGGGAACAGGGGAACCAGCCAGAGAGTACAGCTGTGCTTAGGAGTGGGCATTAAAAATCTGTTGTTATTTGCAACTTGCCTCCCTTCCTCTTGTTTTCTTACAGTTCAAGGTATTGGAATTGTTGAATTTCAGAGCAACAGCTGCCCTCCTCCGCCTCCCTGTAGCCCCCGGTACCTACTGGGTATCGGCCTCCTCCATCAACAGCTGCTTTTGCTTTTGTGCCGTCTCTGACTTTGCCTCTGGGTTCATTCAGGCACGTGCACACCGATGCACACACACCCCAGACTCCACCTCGTGTGACCATCAGTCAAGGATGTGGTTAGGAACTTATTTTTTAAAATTCTTCCTACTCTGGGAACAGCGACCCATTTAGATGCAAGGCCCTGGCTGGTTGCACAGGGAGGCTTTCCCCTCTGAGGGAAGGACCCGGGCTGTGTCTGTCCAAGGTGACAGGTCTGGTTTCTGAACTTGTTTTTGCATCCTAAAGAAAACAAGATGCATAAATTGCAGCTATTTTTTCCCCCCTACTGATCAGATTACACTGTAGATATGCAGATACCAATCCTGTAGCAAAGGCTAAGTCTTGTAAACAGTGGGAAATGCCCACAGAGTCAAGTCCTCCACCTCATGCAGGTGTTTTTGCAACACTGATGAGGACGTACTCAAGGTAAGCTGATGCCAGACGTTCCCATACAGTGCTTCCCTGGGTTGTAACACCCGTGTGCATTATAAGGGAAGAGTAAGTATGGAGATTACATGACTGTTTGCCATTGCCACCTCTTGGGATAGTGTATACGCAGTTCAGAAAAACAAAAGGTGACAAGTTGGTTCAAAGACGGATTGGAAGATACCCGCCTACAGACAAGGAAATAATCTGCTTGGCTTTAAAGGAAGTCTGGCAGCTGATGAGGCCCAACGTAGCTACTGCTGTGACTCTGTGTGAGAGATGGAGTGACCAACAGCTGTGCCAGAGGGCAGGTTTTGCTCCCCCATTTTAGGATAAGATCAAGCACCCTTAGACAAAGCCAATCCCATTTTTTTGACCCACATGACACAATGGATAGCACACGTCCTTTACAGTGTAGTAAGGCAAAGGCATATTGGCCACTGTTGGGCAGATAATACTCAGCAGTCCATCCAGTCCTTTATCAGTGCCAATGATTAACTATTGCAACAATTCACCAAAGGATGTGCTAGTGCCTTTACTGCTAGACATTTTCAAATTAAGTGGATTTTCTCCTCGTAAGTGTGCAAGCACGTGTGTACAGCCCAACTCAGAGAATGACTTCAGGGAAGCCATACTGGAGGACCAAAATGTTAAGAGCTGGTGCCTGTGACATTACAAATGCCTGGTCTTGAACCTGTCTGTGTTTTGCACAATGTGGCAAAGCACTGGCTAAATGTGCTGCTGTGTCACCATCTATACAAAGTCATTAGTGCACGCACACGAGATCTTTTTGTAGCTTCATACTAAAAGCCAAATGCCCTGAGTGCATCTCTAGGACATGCAGCCTTTGCACAGCCCCCCGAGAGGTCTAGGCTATGATGGGCCAGGGCCGTCCAGGATAGAGAACACCTGGCATCGTTGTTTTGGGCTGAGACTGGCCATGTACCAGGACAAGCTGGACGTGTCCCACTGGTCCCACACTACCAGGGTAGAAGGGAAAGGCTGAGTCAGAAAGCCCAGAACTGGCCCGTACGTAGCATCAGGGTGTCTGGGGCAGCGCTTGTGTGACTGTGCCAACAAAAACCTGGCTTGCTGGTTGGAGTTAATGTTCAGCCAGTTACACTTTGTGAAGGTTAAATTTCAGACTTCGTTCAGAAAACACACTGAGATCAACAGCGCACGATAGGATCTTGGCCGCAACCTTCTCTGTACTCCTCAACCACAAAAATGTCTTCAGAAATGGATAGAGCCCAGGTCTACCTGGTGACAGGAGGATGTGGTTTTATTGGCGAAAAGATCGTAGAGCTCCTGTCTCAACAAGACTACATCAAAGAGGTCAGAGTTTTTGATTCAGGAGCAAGAGAAGAAGAAAAAATCATCCCAGGTAAGACAAGGGCGTCATCTTGTATTTAGCGGCCATAATCCTCCTTCTTTCAAGACAGACGGTATTATACTGGGGAAGGAACCTGGATTAAACAGCCTGCATGGAGCACAACTTCCAGCTTGGGGGTGTTCAGCACTGGACCACATCAAAGCAAAATCCTCCGCAGGGAGTAGCAGCAGTTGGTCTATTGCAGGGAGGAGTCGAGTCCCCACCAGGGACCAGATATAAGGAGAAACATACTCACTGGGTACCTCACACGAGATCTTGACTGCCCAGTTGGTTCAGCTCGCTCACTCAAACAGCAAAGGGACAAACCCCCGTGCTCCTGACCTGCTCCAACCAGTTAGCAATTCTGAGAAGACAACCAAATACCTTACAATAATAGAATCAGTGCTCAGAAGCTCAGTGTCTGCTAGAGATACTGTGAAATAAATTAATAATTGAGAGAAGCCTCTAGTCTTACTGTGCTGTGCAAAAAAGTGGAAGAGGTGAGGCTCAGTAAATGTGCTGCAAGATACTAAATTAATCCATTTGATCATATTCTGAGTGCTGCCTTCTGAAGTTTCACCAAGGCTGATTACAGTGAGATAGGCTGGGGAAAAGCAACCCGTTTTACTGGATTTGAGAGCACCCACCCCAAACAAGCCAACACAGCTCACGTGCTCTGCAGTTAATGGTGGGCTGCCCAACCCCTCAGCCTGCTTCGAACAAGATAAAAAAAAAAAGTGGCAAGGGAGCTCCTATCTGGTAAGAGGTATCGATAAAGAGGAAATGGACTTCAGCAAGTTAAAAGATTCTCAGGGAAATATCACTGTCAGAAGTATTCCCTTGGCAGATGAAATCACCATACTGCTTTCTTGGGCTTCAAGTAACCAGTTGCCTTAAAAGCACCCAAAACTGCAGGGGAAAGCTCTTTAACCATTAAGGCGCTCTTATAATCCCTGCCTTCAGCCCTTAGGCTAAAAGAGCTGATGTTCCTTCTCCTTGGTTCACAGTTCTGTATCTCTGGGCACTGCTCTCTTCTGGAGAGGTGGCACCAAGGGCAAGACAGACGCCAGGAGTTTTCTTCTGTCCCAAAAACGATTCCCCATTTATGCCTGTCGGTACAATTATGCCTTTTGCCCAGATGCACGACTGTTGCACTAGGCAATCTAGCCCAACCTAACCCTTTCATGAATTGGGTTGGGCCTGCTGCCTCTTCTCTACTAAGCCCAGTATCTTCTTTGTCCCTATCATATTTTCATATTTCACCCTTACTTTTTTCGTTCCCTTCAGACTCCATTAGTTACAATCAGCTTGTATTCTAATCCTCCAGCGTACTTTGAGTCCCTCCCAGTTTGATGTTATCTGCTGATTTAATGAACAAATATGCCAGGTTCTTGATGAAAACAATAAAAAGACCCAAATACTGCAATAAGCTCTGGAGAGCCTCAGGGCAGCCACCTCCCACAGCTGGCAGCTCCCTGGGAGCTGTAACTCAGCCAGCTTTGTGCTCACCCTCGTGTGGATTGCTTAGACCACGTTTGACTGACTTGCGTACAAGAATGACACGGAGTTTCCAAAGCCCTTCTAAAATCAAGACAGATGACATTGACCTGTTACACTACATCCACGCAGCCTGCTAGTTTGTCATAAGAACAAAGGAGATTTATCTGACATGATTCATTCTTGCCAGATCCGTGTCACTTTCTACTGTTCTCCAGGTTATCCCACTGGTGCTTACACACATGTTTAAGTCCTGACATTCCTGGTGCTGAAGTTAAGCTGTTCCATAATTCCCTGGCTCTTCTTTACCTCCTTTCTAAACACAGGTGTTTCATGTGCTCTATTCCAGCACCTCCTCCAAAAGTCCTCCCAAGTACCTGATAAAGCAATAAAGCTGCAGTTACATCCATCAGCCCATTAGTAGCCCTGGATAATATTCACCAGTGTTATCAATTTGAAAATTGGTCTTGGTGCTTGGTGCTTGCCACCTCGCTCCTTACAGCTGAGCTTTTGTTGGTCTCTCCTTGCTCTTAATTGCACCAGCTGCCCTACGACAGTGATTAGAAAGGAGCTATATAACACTTCAGCCCAACCTGTAGCAGGCTTTTCCTCAGGGCTAAGTAGGAGCAAGCTGTCCCTACCATGAGGCTGCTGACCCTCTGCTCCCCCTTCAGCACCAGCACAGCCTTTCAGCAGGAGCATCCTCTGTCCTTCAGGCAAGTACATCACCTCTGCTACATGGGCAATACCTTCCCTCCTTTCCCCTCTATTTGTGCTGAATTAGCTCTATCTGTTAATATTAAATATCCTACTGTTATGGGCTAATTCACCAAATTTTGGTGATGCTACTTAAGAAATCAGTTTAATGCTTTTGTTAAACTTCTGCCTTTTCCTGTGTCCCATATTTCTTTGCAAATGCAAACCTAGCATCCTCAGTTTTGTCCCTCCATTGAATTCACAAGGATTTGCTCTGTTCTTTTATCCCCTTGTACTTGCAGTAGTTCACTGAGGGTTTCAGTATCATAATGCTCCCATAGCTGGAGCCACACACCCTTCCCTGAGCAGTTCCTGTGCTTGATCCTTCAGAAATTGCTACCTTGATTCCTGGCTGTGTGGGCTCTTCTGGAAGCCCCCAGCCCAGGGCAGAGGAGACATCTTTGTCCCAAAGCAGCCCTGTGGCTGCCTGATTTGTTACAAAAGCCTTGGGGAGCACAGCTTCCTGACTCAGCTTCTCGCTGGCCTATTCCCAACTACAGAAAAAGGGAAAAATCCCACTGAAATGTTACAACACTGTCTCAAAGCATGAAAACTACTAGTAGATGCCAACTATAGCCACTTATGGAGCAACTATTCTGAGAGACAAGGGGAGACAACAAAATGTCTCAGAGAGGAATTTCCTATGAGACTTCAACTGACCTGTTACGTTATTTTCCATCCCCACCTATACTAGCTGCAATTTGAATAAAGCTTTGTGCAATGTCCCTTGAGCTTGCTTGGTGTTATTCCCACCATGCTCTAGAAGTCTTCTGCCTTAAGGAAATTGCGTGGGGCAGCTTCCCCGTTCACACATCCTGCAGCGAGTCCTGCTGCCAGCTGCAGCTCTGCGCCAGCCGCCTCCCAGCCTTGCTCAGCACTGTCCTTGGCTGCATGCGAGGGATGTGCAGTGACAGCTGCAGTTATTCCGACACACAGTTGGGGTAAACTGGCAAAGTGCTTTGCTGAGTTAAACCAGATGTGGATCTGGTTTCTTGGGGTTCAAGAAGTGGGGATGTATTTTTCTCTGGTGTGATGTATTCAAGTGGTAGAGTTGTGCTGCTGCTTGCCCTGCAGGGAGGAAAGCTTTCCAAGCAGGATCTTCATCCTGCAAGAAGGTGAGGATGCTGTTTTGTATTTTTTTTCCCCTGCATTTATGCTTATATTATTCTTTTCCAGCTACCACTCATGTGACAGTGATGAAAGGAGACATTCGAGACTACAATCTGCTCCTTGCTGCCATGCGGGGTGTTCACGTGGTTATTCACACAGCTGCTGTTGTGGACTACAGAAACACTGTGCCCTTCTGGGAAATGAAAGCTGTCAACGTTGGGGGTAAGCTCTTTAAAACAGGCAATTAAATACAGACTTAAATTCACACGCCTTGGTGTGGAGTCATACAAGAGGCTACAACATATGTATCCTCTCTGACTTCGTGCTCCTGTGTCCCCTGAGTGCCACCAGCACCGCTCTGCTGGGGGATGAGAAAGGTGCACTTCCAGCGGGGAGGTTTCTGCCTTTGCCGTCTGCTGCTCAGGGCAGGCTGTGCTGTTCCTCTGCACAGCTGTAAAGCTCAATCGCAAGGTCAGACCTGGAGCCAGGTATTGTGTAAGTTATTCCAATCAGGGATATAACTTTCACTAATAGTACTGATTCAGAACATACTAAATGGTTTCTTACAAGTATGTGAGAAAGACAGCAGTCAAAAATTAATCCCTGTTCTAAATACTTTGTAGCTTCCCTCAGGGGCCAGAAAATAGCTACCCTGTACACCCACCAGTGCAAGACTATCAGTTGAGCTGCCTCCATGCTATAAAGGAGTGATGTTATTTTTAATAGTCACAGAGGTTGCTACTATTACATATCTATAAGCCACACACAGCCAAGATCTCCACGACGCTTTCTTCCTATCACCAAGAGCTGATTTCATGTTAGGAGCAAGATCTGCTTAAAGAAAACTTGTTCATAAATCTGTGAAATAAGTAGAGGCTATGAAGATAATGAAATCCCTATTACAGCAGCAATTCCAATGGCACCTCAGGCTGTTAGCTACTAAAATAGTCGTTAACCACAAGGAAACAATTTTAAAGATATATACGTGTGTATATACACACACATACTATATACACATACATGCACACATCTCACTGGTTACTGCTTAGGGCTACTCCTACTTTCTGATATATTCAGGGGCAACATTTAAATTCCATCCATTCATTGCTGTAGTTGTTTTCAAAACCAGAGGCTTTTAAGAGCCTGTATTGTGCGTGTACCAAGAATACCCAGAGCCTGAGGGTTCCTGCTGTCTTTTAATGGCTTTGTGAGATCTTCCTCTTCACTGTCTGCTTGCTGTGAGCAAGGTATTTTAGTGCGCTGAGGTTTCCACTGACAACAGAGAGCTCAGGCAACACCCCTGTTCAACAAACCAAGCCTCTTGCAGATGCTCGTGACAACCCCAGGACACCCCACAGCCCGTGTTTCTGCAACGTGTGCTGGCTGAGCCCCTCTGCGGGGAGCACTTGGAGGTGGCTCAGCAGGAACCCCATCTGCTGATGATCTCTTCTGCACTTGTGCCTTCCCTTGGATGGCTTCATGTGGGCCTCCCCAAACTGAGGCTGTTGCCTTCACTAGGACTGCTTGAAATCTTAAATGCTGAGATTAGACTAAACTTTTCCATTAATCATAGCAGGTAAAAGAATAAAACTGAATTGTATTTGACACCTACTGTAAACTTCATAGAAGGGGAAAAATGTCAGGACAGGTCAACTACATAATCTTTGCTGGCTCCTCTGTGCAGCTCAGGCCACAGAAATTCATCCAATTACTGCCTTAAACCCAGTAATTTGTGGCTAAATTGGCTATGCCTTTTCAAAGGACTTTTGCCTAGAATTAAGGACTGCGAGTTAATGGGCTATCTATCAAGTCTTTCAGCAAGCCATAATGATGCTTAGGAGTATTAGTGTGGCTAAGGCTAATTACTAGTGCTGGCAAAAATTTACACCTTTGTGTTTTTTTTTTTTTCTCCTCTGTTTCAAGCACTGGTTTCTGAATTGTTACAGTCTTGACTAGACTGAGGAGCCCTCTCCTACAAGAATTACTTTTTCCATCTAGCCAGTCTTTTTAATCTGCTTTTTGTTAAGCTGAATGGATTTTAACTCATCTGTTTCCAGTGATATTTATCTACAGGGGTTCTCAGTGAACTTTGTATAGTGACAGGCCAATGAGGAAGTAAATTGATTTTCTACTGGGTCTTCATACTGACTCATGCTCTCTGAAGTTATCCTAAGCTCAGGACTTCCTTGATAATTTAAGATCATGCCTTTAACAACAAGAACAGAAATTGCAAGCCCTCCTAACCAGGATCCACAGCGTGGCTCAAGGGCAGATCCTGATTAGCCAGGTATGAATAGCACAGACTTCTGGAAACCAGCTCTGAGCAGCTTCCTTTAAGATCTGCCTTATCAGGTTTGAAGGCCCATCAATATGCATCCATGGTTTTGTTGTTGTCATTCAGGTTACTGTAGTATCAGTGTGACTGAATCATGATAATTGCAAAACCCTCCCTGGAACAGCTGCAAATAATTAAAAAAAAATCACAAAACAACCCACTGACCCACAAGCTCAGCCAGGAGAAGCATAGATACCGCCCTCAGTACCAGTTAACCTGACTGCTGTCTAGTTACGTTACCTGAAGCAAACCAGTTACAAACAGCTTTCACTCAAGTAGCAAATTCTCAGCTTTTTAAGTTGAGAAGCCAAGAGAAGAGCCACTGGATTGTCCACAGCACGTGCAAACTAATGACAATTGGAGCATTGCAAGCTAAGATTGGTGGATTTTACTATCTTTACTGTCAAATCCATCCTTATTCCTCTAGGCACGTACTGTTCCTATGTTCCTAGAAAGGAATAAACAATTTTTCTGAATGAAGATGACAAAAAAAAAAAAATAGGGGGCTTTTTGGTACCAAATTACTCTGCTGTTTCCTTGTTTCAAATGGGAGACTCAGCTTAGGACTGTATGAAGTGTATTATATTTCAACAAACCATGCTTCAGTTTCATCTGGATTTTGTGTGGATTTGTGAACTGCACTTACTATTTTATTTAATGTTTTGTAGCTTCTAGGAGGAGCCTGTTGCAATGTTTTTCACCCTACAGTCACTTCCATAGAGCAGTATATGCAACTAAAACACCAATTATTTTGCCAGAAGGCTGCAATTCACCATTTGACAGTCTGTCCATGCATCAAAAAAGATGGACAACATGGAATTTTGCTCTGCCAAGCTGTCAGCTTCTTTTTTGTTAACAGCTATTAAGTCAAAATTATGTCAGATGCTAACAGCCATAGAAATTAAGCCACTTTGTAGCTAAAGATGTAGCTGTGGCTCTCATGTTATGAACCATCTGTACCTGTGCAAATGTACCTGAGGAACAGCAGCCTTGACCTATGGCTTTACACTTCTTTTGGCCGTGAAAAGGATGGATCTAGTCCAAGGCAGCATCTCAAGTCTGGAAATCTCATTTGACTTGCATAACAGAAACCAGAGCAAGACAGTTAATGTTTGTCCTCAGGTACTGAAAACGTGTTAAGGGCCTGCTGTGTCCTGAACATCCCATACGTTGTCTACGCAAGCTCCATCGCTGCGGTGGGACCTAACACCTTGTGTGAGCCCATGTGTAGGTAAGGCCAAACAAATCTTTTGTGTCACTCTGGATTTCCAGTTAAACAGCAATGAAGCTGCAAACAGCTGGAGATTTTTGCTGTGATTCCAAAGGACGATGTGTGTTCCTCTTCCTCTTGATACCTTTACTCCTTCTTGGAAATCCTCCTTTCCTCTTTATCTTCAGGAATCACAGCTCTTCCCAGCCAAAACTTGACCAGTAGTGGATGTTACTGATTGAAAGTTGATTGAGAGGTGTAGGACCCAACTGCACCTCCAGGCTGTCCTCTGTATGTATGGACCTCCTCCTCTAAGCCCTAAAATCAGTTTGACAGTAGACCTGAGCTGCTCAGGGTTTGACAAGCTTGAGTTTTACCTTGCTGTTGGGACTGAGTTTTCATTCTCCTCCTCATGCTGAGTTGACACAAAGGGCAGGTGATGTTTTGTCACCAACCCACATTCCTCTTTTTTTTTTTTTTTTTTCTCCTCTTTTTAGCTCCACAGTAAATTGCTAGTGAACCTGTACCAAGATCCTAGTAATGAGACCACAGCTGCATTAGGTGTGCAATTGCCTTGCAGTGCTCTTGTGTAGTTGCACTCTCTGTGACCAGGCTCTGACCTGGCGATGGCCAGGGTTAACTCCTGGACTTTCTGCTTTGGGGCACCTGCTCAACCCATCTCTTCTGTTTGTGGCTCCTTCAAGACTAGCCCACACACCCAGAAGATGTAGTAGAGCTTACAAGCCCTCCTGGGGCAAAGATGGGATTTGGAACAATGTAAAGACAATGGCCAGTATTGGGGTGGTTATTTTTTTTTTCTTCCCTTTGATATCCGGAATAGACTTTCACAACCAGCTGACTTTCCTGCTCAGGATCTGGATACCTTTTGTATTCCTGGGGCACGAGGACTTGCACCTCACACTGGGCTGATATAACTGAAGACCAAGAGCTGAAGTATGACATTAAACTTGAAGGCAGGTGGAGATGGGCAAGTCTGACATGTACCATTGTAAAGCTGCTTGCTGATTTCAAGCACAGTTGTATCTATGCAGGCTGCTCAAACCATGGAAACTTGTGTGCAAGGGGAACTGGCTCAAGACCAAGTTTTGTCTCTACAGGCAGCCAGTCTAGACACAGCTGGCTTCAGTCTCTTGGCTCTAGAAATTTGAGCTTAGCTAGAAAAGGCTGCTTGAGACATAACTTAAAATGACCTACAAGCCTAAATTTCACACTTGCAAGTAAACTGAGGTGTAACCCAGTTGTTCTGAACAGCATTTAAGCACCTAAATCCATAGAAATGTCTTATGGAAAAAAAAAATCCTTGAGAGCAGGAAACCTCAACCCACTTGGGGGCAAGAGCACAAAAAGAGCTGGTATTATTGAAAGCCTATGGAATTTGGTCATTAGCATATCTAAATCACTCCCCAAAATGAATGTATGTCCTTGTTTGAATTTTAGCCCTGTGATTTGAGATGTATGTGAATAAGTGATTTGAAAAATCTACCCCAAATCTTGCTTGAGAGAACAGTCATTGGCCTTATAATGCTGCCCAAGTGGGTACAAGCAAACACCCATCCACACTGAGGTTCGTAGGGCTGACCATCCTCTTCCCCACCAACTCCCAATCCTTCCCAGTCACAAATACACCACCTAGAGCCTTTATCTCCTTTTACAGAACTCATTCATGTTCTCCCATCATGCTGGGAGAAAGCCTGCTTGTTAGAGTGGTTCTTGTTCTCTGATGATTTTCACTTTTAACTCCTGGAATTAAAGTGGGAGAAGAGGCACCCAGATAAAAATGATACCACTTGTCCCAGTAGGGAACCCAGTGATGACTGCAAGGCCACATAATATGTCCATGTCCAGACTGAAAGCACAGGTGCAGTTTCCCCATCCCCACCCAATCTGTTCTGCTTTTCTCCCTCGTAGAGCATGATCCAGCCTGCCTTACTTCCTTTTTCTCTTTCTCTGCCCCCTTTCTCTCTTGTTCCTTGTATAATTTTATTTAACTCACTTTTACATGCTGGGGAATTGACACAGACAAAGGATGATTAGTGTCTGGACAGGGTGATGGGTGCAGGGATAATGCTCACACCTCAGCATCCTACAATAATAGAAAATGCCTCTGTCAGTCTCAATCCCTCTGAGACAGCCACCGCTGAGATACCTTCTGACAATGCTGCTCCAGTCTTATTAGCGTTCAGTTATCTGTGATCGTTTTGAAAAGCAAGAGCATTATGCTGAGCTCTTTGTTACTACTAAGCTTCAAAAGGGGTGGGGGAAGGCAAACACGAGCAGAGCTCCGCAGCCCAGCAATGACAGGCAGGTTGCCCCTCGGTGAAGCTGCTGCTTTTTAAAAGCTTTGCAAGGCAAAAAATAAATTCAGATATAAAAAGAAAGCAATTAAAACTAGAACTTCTAGATAACCCCCCTAATTGTCTTGAGCCTCTCCTGGGCTCACAACAAACCGTGCACAATCAATCTTTTGTCGTGCTTGTTTTCTGGTTTGTCTCCTGCTCATCACCCGTAAACACGGGGAAGAGGAGGAGGGCTTTGTGATAAAAGCCAGGGGTGCATGGGGAGGCTGCATTTCTGAAGCTCCTAATTTATTTCTGTTGCTGTAGCACAGGACGGCCCTGATCTCAGCTGGGATATCTGACACACGAGATACCAGGCTGCCAAACAGGCAGAAGAAAGGCAGCGGCATTAGCCGGGTTTTACATGTGGGGATCTGAGCACAGAAAAGAGCAAGCAAGTTGCCCAAGGTCAGAGAGGGAGCCTGAGTCGGAGCTTGGCAAAAAGGCCCGTGCTGCAGGCTGGCTGCACGACCTTGTCATAGGCAACTTCTACTACAGGAGCACGATGGCTCTTCGTTGCCCTGCGTGGGGGTACCCCCTGCACGGCACAGCTTGGTGCTTGCCTAGCACGAGTTTCTGTAGCTTAGATGGAGCAAATTAATTTAAAAATGTGAAGAGTCCCAGAACCCAAATCCTGGAATGGACTAATGTGCACTACAACACTGGGACAAAATGGCAGCTGCTTTCTTGGTTCTCCATGGAATTATTTCCAGGCCTGGGAGGACACTTATGTGTTGGATCCCGCTGACTCCCCTCGTCACTGCTGTTAGTTAGGAAGGAGACATAAGTCTGGAGGCATGGCCAGCTGAGGAGCATGTTGGCTTCCTCCGCAGTCAGAGCCAAGGGTCCCCAGCATGGCTCCAAGCCCTGCTTGCCCTAGATCGTGGACCTACATTTTTGCTCTTCCCCCCAAGCACAATCTGCTAGGGAAGATGAAGGAATAACCTCAGCACAAATCTGGTGATTGCACACCTTCCACAAGCCCACTAGCAGTTTTTGCATCACCAGCAAATGTCTCCCAACTCTAATCACCAATATGAGAAAATTAAGCAGCAGCAGCTTCTTTTAGCTTATAGCTCATGAGAGGCTTCTTGCTACCTCTAATGAAAAAAACAAAGTAGGATTGCTCTCATTTTCCTGCCCTCCATCATCTTGTGCTCTTTCTACCTTGCTTTGCCACTTGAGAGTCACTTAAAAAGGTAACTGCGCTGCCTTCTAATTTGCCTGCCAGAGTATTGTTTGCTTCAATCACACGGTATTAGACAAAAGCCAATCCAACTCTCAGGCATCAAATCATGCAAACCTGCCCTGTGAACCCACTTTTGCCTAACCCTGCAGAATTGCCTGGTATTTCTTGAGGCTTTATTTCTCCCAGACCACAGCAAAGATCTTAGACCCATACAATTCCCCATCAGAGGTAAGTCCCTGGTGGGCAGGGGCTGCAGAGTAAATCACGCTGTGACAAACGTCTCCCAGCCCCAAGCTCTACTCCACGGTCACCCAACATCTCACAATCTATTCCAGAGGAACCGAGGACACCAAATACAGCGGGGAAGTGGAGCTTCCTTACGGGAAGACGAAGGCTATGGCAGAAAAACTTGTATTTGAAGCCAATGGGAAAAAGGTACAAAAATCAACGGTGGTACCCCTGGTGTTTCAGCACAGGATGCGTGGGAGGAGACATGGTTAGAAAGGTCCCACAGTTCATATCCAACTGCTTCCTCGACTGGGTATACATACCAAAATCCCCAGAGTTTACCAAAGGCTGATATTTGCACGACATCAGGAGCCTGCCAGGCATTTGCAAGATCAGAGTGCTGCCCTTTGTGCCTATGCTTAAACTCCACCAAAAGGAGTGGGGCTCTGAAAAGCCCTGTGTAAACTTAAGGCCTACAAGACCAGGTTAACCTGGTTCATAATGCATAAAGATGTATTTTCAGACATGGCTGAGTGATTTAATAATCAGAAATATTAACCTCCCCAGGCCCAGCCACCTACCTAAGTCGGCTGGGTAGTCATTTCAGGCTCCCAGTAGTCAGCAGACAGATAAGTCCTTCTAGAGGATGAAGCAGAACGTAAAAATGTGACTTTTGTCCTGCCTGGAGCATCTCTCTCCCAAGTTACAATTTGAGGCCAGCCCAGTTTTGGTGGCTTCCTCTGGTACCTAATTAATTTTGGTTGTTGCAAACACTCCTTTACACCTCAGCTGCAGAAGGGGTTAATGCTATTAGCACCCTCCACCCAGTCTTTCTCAGTGAACACCTCCCATATGCAGGTGTGCTTTGTTAAAAATAAATAAATAAAAATCAAGTGGGCACCTCAATGCATTTCTAAGGATCCAAACCAGGCCCTAGCTGTCCAGCCAAAGTTTACAAAGGTTGACTCCTCTAGCCCAATCTCCCCAGGATTTTTGGTTTTATCTGACACACACATCATCATTGTGGAAGGTTTTACCTCTGAATCCATTTGCCAATATCATCCCTCCCTGATTTTTCAGCTGAGCAACGGTGGCAAACTCTCAACCTGCATTATCCGTGCAAACACAGTGTATGGGGAGAAGGCAACGTTTCTGCGAGACCTGTATTTGTTTGCCAAAGCCAGGAACGATGTGCTGAACTACCTAGAGCCTGAAAACACCGAGCGCAATTCCACGTATGTGGGTGAGTGACTGATGTCTCTGCTGGTGGTGCTACCAGGCTGTTCTGGTCCCAGGAGATCTTCCATTGTGGCCTACCCATAATTCTTGAAGACAGAAAGATGAGTATGGGGACTGAGCACCAATATTTTTATAACCGCAAAGCTTGGTCTGGCTAAAAGAATTTTTAATCTAATTGTTTACATTTTTAATTTTTTTTTTCCTGTGAAGGGCTTTCTTTTTTTTCTTTCCCTCAATGTAGGGAAAAATGTTGTTTAGAAAAAAAAATAGGAGAAAAGAATAACAGAAACCTATTTTTTCTTTTTTTTCTTTTTCTTTTTTTTTTTTTTTTTAGGGTAATGTTTTAAGGATTTTATTGGGGAAGACAGAGAAATTCAGGAATATTTTAAAATTGTCTTTTGTTGTTGCTGTTTGAAAACACCCATTTTCATTACAAGAAATGACATTAACTATTTATAACTTAGGAAAAGCATTCATTGAAAAAAAGACTGTACCATGTAAGTGATTTTCACAAGCACGAGAGACTACTCATGAAACCTATTGAAACAGTTTGTTGTGGTGTTGAATGCGTTACAGGGGAGTGTAACTCACCATTAAATCATGCAGGGCTTTAGTTATTTCTGTGCAGCTCACTTATATGTCTTTTTCCAAAAGTGCAGATAACAGTAGTTTGAAAATGCTGTAATGGAAGAACCAGGCCTAGATAAATCAAGTGACTTCTTCAAAGGCTCACAGCAGAGCCAGGAATAAAACCCTCAAGCTCTGCCTCCCATTCATCCTGCTCTCACTACAAAACACTGCCCTTTCGCTTCGTGTGAACCGGTATCACAAGGAACATTAATTGTCCAGCACAAAGGGGAGACCAGAGGTTTAAAGGCTCTTGGAGGCCTGGATTAACTACTCTGTCTCTCGGCAGTACAGCTGAGTAACACGATGAGAGCTTTCCCTGCTTCGCAGCACCGAAGAAGGCAGACCCAATGCACTCATTTGCTCCAAGAGGGAACAGGCAAATCTAGCTCCTCCTGACTGCCTGTCTCTCTCCCCCTCTTGTTTCTCCAGGGAATGTTGCATGGATGCATGTTCTTGCAGCAAGGCACCTGCAGCTGAAACCAGACTTACTCGCCGGACAAGTGTATTATTGCTATGATGACACTCCAAGAAAAGGTTTTCTGGTCAGGCATCAGCTCCTGTCTTCTATGGACCCCTCGATAAGGCTAGGCTCGCACATCCCTTACTGGAAGATGTGGTTAACAATACAGCTGCACAGGATAATCAAGGTCCTCTTGTACCCCTTCTGGAAGCCGCAGCCATTCCTAAACTTGCCTTTGCTGAACACAATAGTCACCACCTTCTCGTATGAGACAGACAAAGCCTCCAGGCACTTTGGGTACAAACCCCTCTTCACCTGGCAGGAGAGCAAGCAGAGAACGGCGCAGTGGCTGAAAGCAGCTGCAGGGAACGTATCCTGCCCCCATCTTCATCAGAAGGAGAATTAAAGCAGCACATTTGGGTAAAGAGAGAGCTCATCGTTGAACTTCACAACACGCTGTGGCCTTGGGCAGCTGGCGGGATGGCTGTACCCAGCTCACACACTCAAGAGGTCTTCCATGATAATCTTTGGAAGAGCAAGGGAGCCCAGCAAGTTCTTGCTCTGTTTTAGGGTTTAATGGAAAAGAAAAACACTTTCCCCTTTTCCAGAGCTTTCTCTTTTAAGATTGTTCCTGTTATTCTTAACATATGAACGATTATATCTGTTTTGAAAGATTATTCCTATAAAATAAGCCTGCAGTCTCTTGTACTGACAACGTATAGCCTACCTTACATTCTAACCACGTGCCTGGACACCTGACCGAGCTTAGAGGTGGTTACACGCAGGTTGTAACTCAAGTTCTCCTACCTCATAGCACTCTAGCAGCAAAACAAATTAAAGCCCATGTTCAGCTGCTGCACAGAAAGCAGACAGCAATTTGGGTGAAGGCCTTGGGGGCTGCACTTATGCTAAATAACATCTGAACTTTGGGCAGAAGAGGACATCTGAACTTATTCCTTGGCACTGGAGCTACAGACCATGGGGAAAAAACCTTTCACTGATAATATTGTCCTGGCACAGATGGGGTGGGCTCTTACAGAGGATTCACAACAAAAGCAAAGCCTGCAGTCGGATCAGACCTACAATAGATTTCAGTTTTCAATGGAGCTTGGAGGAATGGGCTATTTTTACAATACTGGTTAAAATTTAAAATTAGTTCCGTTGTTTTGAGAATGTTGTCTGTGAATGTGTAACCATCTCCTGAGTTTTCCTACAGTTACAGTGTACATACGCACAAATAAAAGCTTATTTTAATTACTTCCCTAATCCTCCTGGAAAAAGCAAGTTCCAGCATGATATCTTTGATAGAAATGATCAAGATTTGCTTCTTGTTAGTCATAGCAATTACTCAGGAAGGAAAGCGAAGCGATACCGTGTGAGCTGCCAAGTTAACTTCGCTGAAATTCTTACTCACAAGAGAATTCTTTGGGAAATGAGCTCGCAAACCCCAAATCATTTGCTCAGGTAATTCATGAATAATTTCAAATGACAAATAAATTTAGTGCAAACCAATACAATCCGTTCAGAGAGAACGTGGGAAGCTGAACTGTGTAAGTTATCGGTTCCCTATTTTTTTACTCAATCCTTTGTGCTGGGAAGTTTTTAGGAAAGGGAGTAATAAGATTGCTGGGTTTTCTATTTCATTAACAACTGGCTGTGCAGCTTCCTGCTATAATTTAAATGGTAAATGACTGCTTGCTCAGAATTTGACAAAGAAATATATACCCAATTTCTCATGCGTGTTGCCAGAGCATCGCCGCAGCATGACTACATCGGCTGCAACAGGTTTTGGTGCTTCTCTGAAACCTTGGTTTTATCTTGCCAAAAAAGAGCCACTGGGTGGAGCTGCAAGTCTGTGAGACAGGTACCTTCGCCGTGTGATTTCGAGTGTTGCAACAGCTTTGGCTTGAGCTGTTTTAAAAAAAGCATCCAAAGACCTGCCCAGAAAGCAAGGCTGATGGGCGGGCTGGGGGTACCTGACCATCCAGGTTTGTCCTCAGTTTGTGGCATTTGGAGTTTTGGACTTCCCTCTGCTGCCTGGATGCATTCATCTTTTTATCTTCATGTAGTCATATAATCAAAGAGACCAAGAAAATTATTTTTCCACTCTTAACTCATTAGAAAAGAACAAAAGTTTGCTTTCTATTAAAATATACATAATGAAATATGGCACTCTGACCTTTGAGAAAACTCGCCTAAGCACAAGAGCTGATGCTGTCAGCCCCATTCGGAGCCATCGGGTTATTCCTCTGTGGGCTCTGCAGTTACTGAAGGTATCGAGTGGTGTAACTGCCAAGCCCCAACACTACCCCAGAGACCAATGTACGCTTGCCTCCTTTCAGAAACCTCGCTGGGAACCTTATCATGCTTTTCTTCCTATCCTGCTCATCATCACCTATGATTTTGATGCTTAGCAGGATACAGATGACACACAGGATAAGGAGCAGGCATTTTGTTAAGGTAGTTAAGGGCAGCGTTTTTCAAAAGGACTTGAATAATTTACCTACTTAGCTTTTTTTACACCTACCCACCTCCCAAGCTTTGACAAAAGCAAGCAGAGGATTCCCTTTCCCTGCACATAGTAGAAGCGGGGGAAAAAGTTAGACAGCAAAGCCTCTGTACTGTTTTCCAAAAAGATGAGTAAGCTTCCTTTGGCTGCACTGCAGTTTGGCTCCTCCAAGCTAATGCTGCTGCAGACTTCCTGTTAGATCCTTGATTTTATCAGATTATAACTTGTTTTCTCCTGGCAGTGCTTTAATTCTTTCTACTGCACTGGGTTGTCATTGGCTTTTCTTTTCAGGGTCCCAGCCCTATTATGTAACAGCAGCAGAAGTAGGGAAAAAAATAAAAAGAGGAAAAAAAATATTTCAGATCTGTTTCTACTTCTGGAAAGGAGCCTTTGTGCACAATTACTCATCCAAGAGATTCAGCAGGTATAACTGCTTCCCCCAGGGGCTCCATTATATAATTGGATTTCAGCCATACAAATTAAATCCTATCTTACCCCTTAGTTAAGCCAGGCAGTAAGTATTTAATGCTAATATCCCTGACAACTATTGCAGGGAGAAGCAGAGATGAAGCACAGAGGAGACAGATGCATGCTTCTCTGCTGGAGGAGCAGGGAGGATGAGCAGGGAGTGCACTGACAGAAAGGCACCTGCTATTTTTTAAAGCTGGCTAAACTTCCCCAGCGCGAGCCATGGCGTCTGCCGGCGGAGTTGTCTGAGCTGGAACGTGGTTCGTCCTCCGTTTTCCGCCTGCCGATGTTCCCATGTGCGTACTGAGCGTTCATCCCCCCAACACACTCACACTTCAAAGAGCCGCATGCCTAACCCTGTTTGAGTTTCTATGGAAGTCTCTGTTCTTGTGCAATGTCTGAAAGCAGCAAGTTTAGTAATATTAAAACTCAAGCCAAACACACAAACAAGCAAAGAATTCCCAAATTAAAAAGAAAATCTTAACCGAGTTACTCATTCATCTGCATTTTCTATTGCGCTCTGTCTTCTCCAGGCATGTTTCTTTTAGACAAAGCCCTCTGGGCAGAGACCATCTCTTTTGGTGTCTGGTACATCAGTCACAGAGTTAGTACATAGTAATAAAGGAAAATAGATTCATGGTAGGAGTTAAACCAGTCAGTCTGGTACTGTAATTGGAACATAATCTCATATTGACAGTATTTAACACAGGATGCGCTGGGAACAGATGGCAGCAGGCCAGGCCTCAATCGTTCAGCAAATATTGGAAAGATATTTTCCAAGTCCAGCTTCTCAACCTCATCTCTGATATCGGAAGCTTCCACCAGCGGGACTAGCTATTCTCACTAATCCTGGAAAAAGCCCGGTGCACCATGTGCTTCTGAGCTTGCCGGCAACTTGGCTAGCTAGTTACCCGTTTCTACGGGTAACTATCTTACGGATGTTTAGAGAGAGATTTGAAAAAGCACCGGGGGCAAAAGACATCCATTGGTACACACTTGCATGCCTTCCCCTTGAGACAGAGACCATCATACCTGTGACACAAGGCACGAACCCACGTGCACTTCCCGAGGCAGGGATATCCACCAGCACGCCGGTCTGCCTTTCCTTTCGTCTCTAAGACCTTCAGTCTTACGATGAACTCACCGGGACACAGTGGCAGCACAGAGCTGTTCCCTTCCCTAAGCCTAAAACGCTGAGCTAAGGAAGGGGAAGGGAGAGGGAGCCCAGTTATGGCCACGCCGCATCCTGCAGTAGGATGCACGACACCACGATTGCAGGAACAAAGTCAGCTTTCCAAGGGTACGGGAGAAGTATACCTTGCTTTCTGTATCTGCTACATAAAGTTTAAATTGATTTTTCTCTATTTCAGCAATTAATTTCCATTAATCAAGTTACTGTACAATGCTTCACTATAATTCACAACTTTTATGTATTATATGAATAAAATTGCACATATATTTTTATGTGATTTTCATTTAATTGAATCCCAAGGAGATTTATCTCCTGGTTTATTAATAAATCTTAATATGGCCTATAACACTCAATTGATATTTAATTAACCTGCAATAACTGCCTTGTAAAATGTAAATTAAATGCTTTATTTTTTCAGGCATATAATGTTAAATCAAATTCTTAATTCTACCAGCAAAGCAAAAAGGAGTGGGGGAAAAACAAGACTGCAGGCCACAGAACCTTAGACCTGAAAATATTTGATGTTTAAAGAGGTCCAACATGGAAACCGGATCCGTGTTTTATTCCAGTTCCTCTCCCAAGGAAGTGCTTCTCCACTGTCTCCCCACCTTCAAAGGTCACAAGAATCTGGGTGGATTTAGATAAAACATCAAAATCTCAGGAGACTTTAAGAGAAGAGAAGCCCATTATTAATAATTAGGTTGCAAATTCCCTTAAGTATTGTGGTATTTGGCATTTTTCTTAAAGTCTTGGCTCCTAGAGTCATATTATCAAATGAGAATGTCAATTTTCATTTAAAAATAAGAAAGGAAAGACGTTAAAGCCCTTTGATAGGGGGAAAAGTTTGCAAACCTGAATGTCAAAGGCATGAGAACTAAGAGACAAAAATATATAAAATTTGATCTTTATCTTTAAAAGTACCAGAACTTTTTGAGAGACTCGAGATGTTTGAAAACTGGGAGGTGGCAACAAATGATCAAAACAGCTTTTACAAGAGAAGATGAGAACAGTCCAAATTATATTTTAAGATCAAACTGTTCTCCTCCCCCTCCCCTAGCAATTTACATAGATCTACATTAAATACTGCAAACTGCATCAACAACTATTTCTGATTTCAAAGCTAGGATAGCTAGCTACCTCTGCAAAGTGATTTGAAAACTTCAGGTGACTCTGACTGTCTAAAATTGATAGGCCTATAAAGTTTTACTGCGATAGCATGTAAACTTAGGATATCTTTCTTTTTTAATGTACAGAGTAGCTAATCTGTCTTCCAATATCTTATTAAATAGGGTATTTCCACCAAAGGACAGTATCCCTTACCGTCCGTAATCTGTCTGCATTAGATCACTTTAAAGGGTATTAAATGAAAATCAAAAGTTAAATGTACCGTGGATTTTAAAGGTGTCACAGCAGGGAAGAATAAAAATGAAAAGAATGGATTCTGACTTGCAACAACTGAACGGAAATAAATCCAGATCTTTAGTAATGGAAAGCTTGTCCTCGCTTCCGTTCATCCTGTCCAGTCACTCAGTCACCACCCTGCTTGCACAAACGACTCCAGCGACCCCCACTCAGGCAAACCCAGCGCAGTAATTCTGCCTGGGAACTCATGAGGCTGAGGGATTCCTTGCAGGGCTCCAGCAGCAGGAGGGTACGTGATCCTGCCACCCCTTAGTTACTCAAGGGCTCGCGTGAATTGCATCGCCTAGAAAAGCAGTGCTGACTAGCCCAAATTCTGCCACTCTCACACTTTGCAGTAGCTTTGCTGCTTCAGAAGAGGAGTACCCAGAGCAGGGAGTCAGCAGATGCAAGTGGCCTCATGCTCGCAGTAATTGACTGGAATTTTGCAGACCTGGGTTTAATCCCCAGCTCCAGCACGGACTCATGGGGTAATTTACAGCAGGTTTCTTCCTCTCTCCCCACGTTTTATGATTTTGGCAATTGATCAGAATTAGCCTCTTCTCCTTCTCCTACCTTTCATCTTTCTAATGGAGGAGAACACATCCCGCGAACGTGCTGCGTCGGATCTGCCGTCAGCCATGGCTTGGGGGGAGCTGAGCCTGGCGTGAGCCCGCAGACCACAGCTCCTTCCCAGCACTCGCCTTTTACTCTACTGGATAAACATTGACACGGTAGATTTTTTTTTCCCCAAAGTGGGTTTCTAATTGAGCTGAATCTAGCACAACCTTCATTAAGGGCTGCCCATGACTGACAGTTTGAATTTACTTGGGTAGCACTTTTTCTCAGGCCAAGGTCGCCTGGGAGCTGCACCAGGAAGACAGAGTCCCATCTACCCACAGACTACTTCTAACGATGCTCCCGGGGATAAAATCGCTAACAAGAACAAATGTAATGCATCAAAAATCAGGAGGCTGCAAATTCTCAGAAGAGCTCAGGACTTAAGACCTGACTGGCTCCCCACAAAAATGTTACCACCTAAATTGTTCCCCCCTGCTCTGCCCACCAGACAACAATCCACCTGACTGCCTTATAGGCACACTCAAGTCTAGTCCTAGTCCTAAACCCATTTATGATCGTACCACGCTTCTCTTAAATCCTAGCTCAGATCTCCTTTCCTTTGAGACATGTGTCTGGCTAACGATTCCTGACATTTCCACAATGCTTGAAGTCACCTTTTGTACAGGGCTCCTGAAGCAACAGCCTCCGTGGGAGCAGAGGGAATTCACCTGCTCTGGCTAGTAGCAAACCTGCTTCACTGCAAGCACATAAGTGAGAAGCAAAGTGTCTACAGTCCTGCTGCTGCTGACACCGCCGGGAGTAATCCCACTTACATGGGGATAGGTACTGAAGATGGGGGATCCTTAACACAAGACAGACACGGCACTTGCAAGCTCTGCCTTTCTCAAAAATCACATCTGGAAGTGAGCAATTGAGCAAGAACCAGCCCCACGAGACACATCTAAATCAGCCCATCTTAATATTGGGCACATGCTCTTAACTCGCACGTTGCTGTGCATTCAAATGATTAATGGTTCAATATAAAACTCACATAGCATTGTGCAGTGGTGCTGGAGCACATCACCTAGATCAATACACACGCCCTGCCCCAGGAGAAGATTTGGGATTTTTAAACCAATGAGAATTAGGTGCCTGATTTCTATTACATTTCAAAGGGATTTAGAAGCTCTGCTCTCTCTCAGAAACCTCACCAGGCTACCTTAGAGGCTGCACACATGCTTGACATGACACCAGATAATGTTTGTGGGCTACGGCATAAATGGGGATTACTGCCTCTGAAAAGGAGGACTTGCTGAAGCGGCTGTGGTTTAACGAAGGATTTGAAAGAGGAGAGAAGCACAGAGGGAAGCTGTCCTAGACAATAAGTCACATAAAGAGAAGGCTTAAAAACAGAGCAGGAGGAAATGAAGGGATCTGAAAAGGAAGGGATTTGGGATAAATGATAGGAAAAGGAGGAGAAACGTCAGCTAGCAGCAAGATTACACGGGGCAACGTGCAAGCTCCTTCAGCCCTTCTTCACGGGGTGGCTGGAGTGGTGGGAAAGGCAGGACTGCACCAGCGGGCTCCTGGGCCAGCTGCAGGACAAAGCTGGCTGATCACAGCCACGGTGGGAACAGAGGGAATTTGGTGAAATGACATCCCAGCTTGCTCAGATCACACAGTAACCGATGGTGGTAACTTGTGACAGCCAACCCCAGGGGATGCAGGGATCAGAATACAGGCGGTGGGCATCCCAGCAGAGGCTGAGCACTGCAGCACAGCTCAGGAGGGAATGGGGTGGGGAGGAGCAGGCGGCTGAGATGGCGCGGCTGCACCCCGCCGCGGCGCTGGTGGAATATAATGGTGTAATGTTCAGTCACCAGACTGAATTAAACAGGACTGGCTCTGTTCGTGGATTTTCCTGCGCTAGTTTGCACTGGTTATCACAGATAAGCCACGTTAATGCAACTCTGTTATGATGTTGGGAAACCTCAGTAATGGAAATTAACTGCTCTGTACGGACGGATGAATGGAAGTTACACAACTACTGACCTATTTCCGAGAAGCATGGCAATGTTGAGTGAGAGCAGCCAAATTTAATAGCTGCTATCAAAATCAAGGAAAGGACTTCCATTCAAAAGCTAACCAGGAGAAAAGCAAGAACTTGGTAGTTGCACAACCACAGCAGCTCTGGACTCACACCAACAACAGTAACTCCGATGTCGGAACAATGTACCGGCTTAGCGATTTGACACGCAGCCAAGGTGCTTACAAAATACCTCCAAACAGTTAATGCAAATCCATATTACTAGGTCTATTAATGGCTTGTCATTGCCTGTCCGTAGATCACTATTTTGCGCCAGTAAGCTCTATAGTTCCCTAATTCTAGTAATGTTATCCTTAGCTGACATTTCAAGCACTGGTGGCTTTCCATAAGGACCTGAAAAAGCCTGAAATCAGGAGGACCAAGCTCCTTTCGACCCCCTGAATCACCATAGGGTCAGACTCATCATTCCCCCACCTTCTGGCCTCAGTTTCCTCTTTAGTAAAATGAGGACGAGTTCTTGTACTTTCACTGTAGCCATGGGGCATCTGTGTCCAAGTGTTTTCAGACCTGGACACAAGCTGAGTATCTGAAATATTACCTGTTATTTTGATTTTCTTACTGCCGCAATTAAAATTTTAAAGTCATTTACAGCTGGTTTTAAATGTGTGCAGGACTTATGAAACTTGGTATTTCTGCCCCATTTGCAGAGGACTTGGCAGGGAGGACAGAAGGACTGCACTTCCCTTGCCTCGTTCCCCTTGTCTGTTAAAGTGAAACCTAAAATGCTCCCCTCCATTTTGGATCAATGTCACATAACCTCATTTCCTCAGCTTAAGAAAAAGCCTTAGATTTTATACGTTGCACTAAAATATGTCAGCACCGTTAGGTTAATAAACAGTGCTAAATCAAAACCAGGCTTCAGTTCGTAGATCATGTGAGCTGTGTCAAACACAGGGAGTGATACCATAGAAGAGATGTAATGGACAGCCTCCTTAGCCTGGTTTTTATGGCTGTGAAAGAGAAAAACCTGGTGTTCAGCCACTTTTCATTCACCAGAGGCTGTCACACAATCTCTCACAGCTTTTTGGGTTATGTTTATTTTTCCTGGGGTTCCCAAGAGCCATACCTTCTGATCCCCTTGCAAAACCTCCTGTGTGACTACCTAGAGGACTAACCCGAGTTACAGCCAAAACTTGAAGCTTTTACTGCCCATTAGACCAGCTCCTTACCTGATAAATCAGAATATCCCCCGCCAATTTACGCCCACAGAGGAAATCATTTTCACAATTCAGAGGAACAAAGGTTTGATTTTTTTTCCATGTTGACTTTTCTATGTGGCGACTCCGTTAAAGCCAAGAAACTTCTCTCCCTCTCATTTGTCAGTGGGACATCTCCGTGGCTTGTAGGGCCGTAAATCAGCACACATGGCCACCCTGACCTGGCAGGTGGCAATTCCCTCCCTGCAACCAGGAGGCCACACTGCAGTTCCTATGGGGATCCTGCTGAAGTTAAATGAATCCCTTAAGGCAATCCCTTCCTCAGAAAGTGTCCTCATTAATGGCACCTCCTAACCAGCATCCTCAGTCATGGGTGAAAGCCATCAGGCATCTATCTTAGCAGCTGCCACATACCCTTGTTCCTTCAGACTCCCACACCTGGGTTGACCAGCATGAGCAGACATGCACTGAGGCCCCCAAGCAGACATTTACCATCCCTCCCACCTGAAACACCGCCCAGTTACTGTCTACCCTTGGAGAGTAATGGTGAAAATGCCCCATTCTCACTCATTGCTGGAAAGAAAATGTTTTTGGAAAGCTGTTCGTGTCACTTGATAGTGTCCAGTTTTTCCACTGAGAAAAGCAAAACCTGAAACCCACACTCCAGTTTTCTGCTTCAGTTTTCCCTTGGCAAAAACCAGCAAAGCACTGCTCAGCATATATATATATATTATGTATACACATACACACACTTCTGCTGCTGCTTCTGAAATTTGTCACGACTTAATGCAGTGGGGCTGGCAGGTGGCCAGAGCAAGGCACAATCCGAGGCCACCTGAGCAGTGTTTGCAGAGGAATACCTGAGGCCAATCATGCTGAAGTTTTGCTCCAGCTAGAAATATATCAGCAGTGTTGCAGCAGGTTGACATTCTTCAGCCGGGACGGGGGAGTGCCACCACATTGCAAGAAGTCATCCCTGTCACTGACAAGAAAAAAATAGCCACCCGAAACTTTGTTTAAGTTCAAACTTTCAGCCTCCACCGCAGTCAATGGAGAGAGAAACTGCACCTACGGAGGGCTCATCCCATCCCATCCCAAGATAGCTATCTGAGACGGGGAGGGTGAATTGATGCTGGAGGTGCCAGTACTTTTCGACAGGGACTATAAAAGGAGCCTAGATGATTATCTTGGACAAGGTACCTCACTTTTAGGCAGAGTCAGTTAAGGTGAATCTTTGTTGAACTGAAATCAGCGGTGGTTTTGCCTTTGCCTTTGGTGGGGCCAGGTTTTCACCACGTACATCTGAATAGATTAGAAAAGAAAAACAGAAAAGGGAAATGCATCTATAAGGGAATGAAATATTTATTTCCCCCTATTCACAGAGAGCAATTAAGATATAAAGAGATTAGGGGAATTCTCCACAGACACGAAGTGGGCTCGTATCGAACAAGAGAGGAGGCTTTGGATTCTGCAAGCGCAACTTGAGCTATCGGCCACCCTGCCTTGCTCACAGGAAAAGCATCATGCAAATTTTAGGAGGAAGGAATCGCGGTAGACATGCCATCTGGAAGGATGATGGACAACAAGCTGACTAGGAATAAATAGCAAAATATAATAAATTCCAAACCATGCCAACAGCAACTGTTGTGCTATGAATTAACAGTGCTATTAAATGTTTACGCACACACTTCTGTCAGCACCTGTCAGCATTTATGCAATACATACGTTGGCAAATCTGTATTACGTTATTTCTTGCAACTGATCTGCATTAATACTGCCCGTGCACATGTTCAAGCAAATTGCTACACTTCTTTTTGACCTATCCATGTGCAAAAGGTGCAGCAGTTCACAGTATTTTATGCCTATGCAGCAAATTATGGCTTCATGTGATAGACGGCAGAGCAAGGCTGGGGGATAGGGGGCAGCAAAGGAAAAAGAAAAAGAAGGGAACAGGGAAGGATGAGAGCCCTGGAGAGCCCCTGACCGGGGCAGGAGGATGCCCAAGGAGAGGGCGGTGGGCTCAGGACAAAGCCGGGTTCACCCCAAGCCAAGCCAGAGATGAGGAACTGCAAAAAAAAAAAACACCTTCCTGAGCTGGAAGAAAAGGGGGAAAAAAACCCCAAAATACAGCCCCAAGCTACGGCCCCACAGCCAGAAAAGAAAACTCATTTGGCCAAAGTCCTTGCTAAAAGTGCTGCAGGGAATGGAGTTATAGCCAGTAAGATGGACGGCAGTGCTCCTTGCACCCAGGTACTTAACTTTTCCCTTTGATTCCTCCTTTTTGCTCTTTCCTCCCTTCCCCCAGCCCTGAGTGCAGTAGCTGGGGTGGAGGAGATAAAAATGTATAATTAAGGGAGTTGCCACTTGCTAAAGCTGGAGACCGCTCGAGCAAAAGACAGGGTTTGCGGTGACAGAGCTAAATCTGGGACCCACCAATTGTTGCTAATGATGAGAGCCTGTGGTTACTGTGCCACCCAGGCAGAATCGGTGGAAAGACAAGCTTGTTATTGCAAAAGGAGCACTCATGCCACACCTCTCCCCTGCACAAGCGGATTTCTGAGGCTTGCAAACACAGGATGTTTGCAGGCTTTGGGATGGCTGCACGGATGCGGGCAGAGAGCGGTGGGAACTGCATCAGGGTCACGCAATGTGAGATGGTGCCCAATCTGACCGCTGCAGGTGGACGTCCTAGCTTCTTGGACAGGTTTAGTCTGAGCACGGGTCTTTTAGGGAAGGGGAAAT
Organism: Nettapus auritus; assembly: GCA_011076525.1. NCBI lineage: Eukaryota > Metazoa > Chordata > Aves > Anseriformes > Anatidae > Nettapus > Nettapus auritus. The sequence goes on from CM021783.1 coordinate 4,356,748, forward strand.
GTGCTGCAGAGGAGGAGGGGACATGCAGTGCCTTCCAGGGCTGCTGCAGGGCTCGGGAGTTGTTCCTGTTCATACCTATTTGCATAGAGACTGTGAACTTTTGTCTTTTTACCTCAATTAATCCACGGTAAAAAACAGCAGCTGGAACAGTCATCTAACAGATCAGACCTTAGAGTGGCTCCTCCTGACCTGACTGGAAGAAATTTTGGGGTTGAAACCAAAGCCACAAAAGAATCCCAACCTTGGTCTGAGCTGCAGCAAGATGCAGGACACACAAAATTAGCTGAAGCCCCTGATGGCTGCAAAACTCTCAAGACCTCATCGAGCTCACCCTGAATCCTAGAGCCACAAGGACCACCTGGGATTAACACAATCAGAAATCCACTGAACTCCAAACAACAACAACAAAAAACAAACAAACAACAACAACAACAAACCACTATTGTTTTTCTTTGTGAATTAAACGGGATTCAAAGAGCAGGGAGTAAAAGACATACCTTGGCCATATTTACCCCCAGTGAATCAGATTCATTTGTCAACTATATTCCTATGTCTTTAAAATATGATTTTGATTCAAACTAAAGAGGTTTTTATACTTTACGTTGGAATTAGCAGGATAAGCTATTAGCAGGTCATCAAGGACAAGACTTCTCTTAATAATACCAATAAAAAGGAAGGTATTTTTAAATGCGATTCCCTAGGATTAATAATTGCCGCTCTGATAAAGTCAGAATTTCCAGCATGAGCCATTCCCTCCATAGCCACAGGTGCAGATGGATGAAGCAGCTCAGACAAGCTGAAGTTGATCACATTTTCCATGTAAAAGGGCACAGTAATTACAACTGATGAGGGTGCTGGAGCCAAAATTCTGGGTCTTGGTAGGGAAAAAAAACAGATTCGTAATCAACAGGGGTAGCCACAGGAGAAGTTTTTAAATCCTAATTTAAAAACACTTAGCAGTAGCATGCTATGCTCCTACAATTACTGAGTACTAGGACATTAGAGGAGAGGTAATAAGTGTCCCTGGAAAGTGCTGCTATACAGGGTGATTCAGGCTTCACTGGGATTTCCAGTGCTCACACACGTGTGTTTTTTCTATTTCAGAGTATTTTAATGCATCTCCAAGATTAAGGGGAAGAGTGAAGAGGTTGCTATTTAAGATTCAGTTTTGAGGGCTGAAGTCAGCCTTCTGTATGGACAGCAGCCCTATGTCCCCATCCCGGAGTAAGGAAACCCGGCAAAACAGAAACGTTGTTCAATAAGATGTGTGCATTTGCGCCTTTAAATAGCATTTGCTATGCTGAAAAGGATGCAAAGATCTCGTCTTGCTGAATAGTAAATCGGCAGCACTTAAAAGCCGAATTTCCAAATGAGTTCAGCCCCCAGTTTGCAGAGCAGCTTTGTACCTCAGACTGATTTTTGTTTGTCTAAACGAGTGCTAAGATCCTTGGAAATCTTCACTCCTGGTTGTGGGTTCGGAGTACTTTAAAACATGCCCTTGGCCCCTTCTAACACACTGAACCCCGAGGAGAAATACCAGTAGGGTTAGAAACCACCACCAGATATATTTTGAGCTTGATTGCCTGTATTATCTCAACACCCTATTGCTCCAAAACCTCTGAAAACTACATATCTCATCTTTCTATTGTTATTACACCCAAAGGATATGTCTACACCGCAGCACCGAGCTGCCCATGCCAGCTTCCAACAAGCTCGCTCTGGTACTGGAAGCAGGCTAGCTGCAGCAGCACCCGGCGAATTTCCTCTGCAGGCTAATTCACCCGGCTGCTCTCGCCCCGCTGAAGGTGGCTGCGAAGGAAAGCAACACGATCTTGGCTTGGCTCTTCTGGCAGCGCACGAATGCAACAGGGCAACCACTCCTGATTAGCTCGCTCCCACACCATCTGTTTTCCAGGGCTACATTGGACTTTTCTGGCACAGAGACTCCTGTTTGAGGATACAAGCTTGTGTACAACAGTTTACCATAACCAGCAAAGCCGAGCTGACACTCCCTCCCTCAGAGACAACAACAGTTTTGCTTTTTTTTTTTTTTGGTAACCCTTTCCCTATTTCGCACGGCCGGGTACCACGCTGCTATCGCGTCGCGGGGCGCGATGGCTGAGATGCCTGCACTCGAGGCGGGTTTGCTGGCACGGCCAAGCAGCCACGGGAAGGAAAAGCCAGTCCTGGAAATCACAGTGGGTTTTGGGCTGCCCTGTGATGGCCCCTTCCAGTTCCCGGGGGAAAAGAAGGCTGAAGCCCCCCAGGCTGCGAGGCGAGGGACCGCTGGGGCAGGGCTCGCTCACCTTCCTCGCTTCTGGCAGCAGCGGAGCCGCTCTAACACAATGCAGAACCCAGGCCAAAACCCATAGCCACTCTGTCTGTCTAACTCCGTCTGGCAGCGGTGCAGTACATTATTACCTTCTGTAATTCCCCCAAGTTATTTAGGGCTGTCTCCTTATTATCTCGATATCTTGGCTCCCATAATAATTACAGACCCAGTTTTACAAGGGCAATTTTTTTTTTTTTTTTTTTTTATTTTTTTTTTTTTTTTTTTTCTTCTTGATTAGTTTCCAGGATTCTGTTGTTGCATCAAAGCTGCGCTAGTTTTTGTGTATTCCTGACAGATGTCTGCTGGGGGAATTACAGAATGGGCATGCAAAGAGGAAACCATCTACGGTGAGATTAAGGAAACAAAGAACAGTTCTGTGAATTTAAAAAATAAAAGGGGGGGAAAAAAAGGCATTTCTCACACACGTGTGTATATGCACACATGGCTGGTCAGATGAACACGTGCACTTCTGGTACCTGAAATTCTGTCATTTCTCCCTGGTTCTGCCCACAGAGAATACAGTAGGCTGCAGATGTGCTGTAAGAACATTCCCTTATCTACACAAGCATGAGGATGAATTAAACAGAATTTACCCTCCTTTCTTACTATTTCTGCACAAACTCAGTGTTTGTAGCTGAAGCTCCCAAAGCAGTTAATAAGGGAGCCGGTCGTTAATTCCACTTTTCTTAGAAAAGAAACTTTGCTGAAAAGTAACGAAGCGGCTAGCTGAAAGCAACGCGGGCAGCAGCGGCCGAGCCAGGAATGAAGCAGGAGGCCTGCAGAGCTCTGCTGGCATCGCCACAAGCTCGCACGGGTGTTTTGCTCTTCTCTAAGCTCAGCCTGTGCCACAACGCCTGCTGCGCATCCGCTGCTCCTCCGCTCGCTGCGTGCCTTCAGCCTGCAAGCAGCATTTGGCCAAGAGTAAACAACAACAAAAAACCGCCCTGGTTATTTGTACTACAGTGGTGCCTAAAAAAAAATCCTAATTATCTGTAACAGAGCAGTGCCTGCAGGCCTCAGGTGAGACTGGCACCCCATTGTGCTAGGTGTTACACAAAACAGATTATAAAAAGATGGTCCCTGCCCTGCAGAGCTTACAGTCTAATTATGCAAGAGAAGGAGTGGGTGGAAACAAGTTCAGAGAGATGGAGTAACTGATTCGATAGCTCCCAGAGCAGAGCTAGCTCGCAGCTCCCTGGCCTCTGAACTGGAGCCTAAACCGCAGGGGTTCCCTCCGAACACGAGGGGCTCGGCGCTGTCTGTCGGCTCCTGCCTGCGGCTCGCCGACACTTGACAATGGCAACGGCTTTGTGGCTCTGAGGAGCTCTTGGAAAGCGCTGCCAGCCTCTATTGCTTACACAGAGAGGTCAGGGCTGCCTGGAGCTCGATGGTGGAAACACCCGGGGCACCGCCAGCAGCCACCCCTGCCATCCCCGCTTTCAGCAGCCCCTCCGCCCTCCTGCTTCAGCAAAGGGTCCTTCCTTGAAAGGACTCGCTTCAGCCACTACCCAGCCCAGCAGATTGGATTTGTTGGACAAATAGCTCGACGTGGAACGGCAAATTCCATATATTAAGGGCTGGTGATGAGTAGATCAAACCGTACGTCACATAAATCACCCACTCCATCCAGAACCATACATGAAAACACAATTAGAGATTAGTCCACGGAGTGCATAACTGGCAATACGTCAGCTACAAATCATTTTAAAAGCATGTAGCTGATCTAGCCTCCTTAATTCCTTGAGTTGTTGATTCCAATTATCAGCAGCCAAGTAGCAAAAGGTTTTTTATCCCAGAAGATTTCTTACTTTTGGATACAATAAAAGTCAATTTATTCGATGATTACTAGGACATGGGCAGTTAATAGGTTGCGTCTGTTCTTTCTCCCCTCAGATACTTCAGAGTGGATCCATTAACACATTTACAGACTAGACTTAAACAATAATAGTGCTTCTCCTTCTCTGGGGGTAACCAAACCAACCCACTTTTTGTACCGGGCTCTGGGATGTTTTTTACTATTACAGCTCCAGAGGAATTTACATAATTGGTTATGAATAATTCGTAACTTGTCTAAGAGTCTCCATGTAGCTATCTGATTTACTACAGCTTCCCACTCCAGAACCAGCAGAAGATTTTAATACAGTTTTTAATTGCAAGATCATAATTTAAGCATATCAGTGCTGCCTAATGTACAGGGGACGTGAGACACACTCCTCTCCATTCCCCTCTACCTGGTGTCTAGCTACAGGACTCGTGAGGCCCTGGAAATGCTGCTGAGACTTTCTGCAGGGCAGGCAGCAAGCAGCACGGCCTGCCGCGCGGAGCTCTCTTCCCCTCCTTTTAATGTGCTCGCCTCCAAATGATTTGCCTATTATGGGGAGGAAGGGAAGGCAGGACCTTGTGGTTTAAGTGTTTGCCCTCTGCTAGGGACTGTCTGGGTTCAGCTGATAGTTCTGCCACAGCCCTGGACACTCCTTTAGTCTGAGTGCAAGAGCAATAACGCACACCTACCCCTGGGTCAGGCTGCCAGGACGTAGGTGGGCAATTCTGCAGGGATGGCTGGGTGCTACAGGACCAGGTATGGGGAAATCACATCCCTTTCCTCGGGGCTGGGGCGCTGAGGGGGAGTGATATAAAGTGCTGAGGACTTGGCTTTGGAGAAGCAACCTCTAATGATGCACCTCAACTACTCAATGCCAGGTGATGCTTCCAGGCACCCTCAGTTTGGAAATGAGGGTCCCACGGGCAGGGATGGGTATCAACAGCACTTTGCATGGGTACAAGTGAGTCTCTTGTCTGTATGAAACCAGAGATCAATGCATGTGACTGAGACAGTGTGCCGGGCATCCAGCTTGGATGCTGGTGAAAAACAGAGAGCTCCTGCCTGAAGGAGGCATGTGCCTGGCCCTGAGCTCCTACCAGGGCTCTGTGCCGCTGCGGCTGCCCTGTGGCCTCGGCATCGAGGTTCCCGTGGCACACCTTGACCTGGCTCAGGGCACCTCTGCCCGGACACCTCTTCTGACAAAACTTAGGTCAGCTGTTGTTTTGTTGTTGTTTTTAAATGCCCACTCAGTCTGGAGGAAATCAGGGTTAAGATCTAAAGCGACTGAGTGCCGCAGGCTGATTGCACTGGCTCTGTTTTCTAGGAAAATGGCACTAAAAAGAGATTGCACATTTTCACTCAGTTGGTAGAAAGTATTGAGTGCAGGGCTACAAGAAACTTTCTCTCCTTTTTTTCCCCTATTTGATGTTTTTGCTTCTGCAAGCGGAATTTAGGCCTGGGTCACTGAATCAAATCCTTTGCTCCCACAGGAGAGCTCCTCATGCAACCCAATTAATTATTAATATTTCTGCCCCCAGTTCAACAAAACCATGGGAGCAGTTACAAATTTGTTTAATTTAATCAAATGCTACTTTTCCACAGACTCCAACTTGTGTTTTATAAGACCGTGCATGTGCTGAAGTCCCTTACAAAACACTGGTTTAATAAAAGACGCTATATCTCTTTCTACAAATTTCACTATGCAAAGGGTAAATAATTGCTTAAACTCAGTCTTTAGTCAAGAGAGCATAAGCTTCATCGAGGCAAGTCCCCAGTGAGACTTAGGCATATGCTTAAATGCTTCCTCTGAATTGGGAACGGAATAACTGATTTGCCTTTGCTATGATAGGCTGTATTTTTCTTTAATTATACTTAAAAAAAATAGAAAATCCCATCAAAGTACTAAAAGAGCCACCTCACTTTCTTCAAGTTTCTTCCCAGCGTTTATAGAAAAGATGGTTTATTGTCCTGAAACCAAAACCATTACAGCCTGTCAAAACCTTTCTGTAAGGCGGCAGCTAGCTGAATAATACATTTCACATTAAATTACACAACTGTGTCATCGGGCTAACATTAAAGGTAAGTCATTAATAAAAAGAGAAAATAAAGTGGTCCTTAATTATACAAGACATTAAAAGGCTGAGTGTTTTGCTTCTGCAGCACACTCACTTTGTGAGAATAAACGTTTTAAGACCAGTGTGAACTTTTCCTCTGTGGAAATTACAGCTCAGAGATAATCCCTTGCACTCACCAGCGCAGCTCACGGCTGTGAGACGGGTCCGTGAGCACCTTTTGACATCTTGGTGCTAGTCCTAGAGCTGAAGCCAGATTGCAGGCTCTCGGCTTGCGCACACAGCTAGTTGCTTTTGTTTTGTTATTGATGGGGGACACTTTCAAAAGTCTCAGGTGAAAGCACTTAACAGCTAAACCCCATTGATTTTCTGTAAAAATAGGGCGAGGTACTCCTGACTATCATCTGAATGCATGTTGGAAACTGGAGCATAACAGGATACAGCCAGAGGGAAGCCAGACCCCAACCCTCAGCATTCAGGGCCGGATGCTGCTGTAACGAGGACGGTGGCAGGGAGAGAGGGGCACTGGCACACACACACGGCCGCTTCGGGGTGGCATCAGCAGAGGGCTGACCTCCACCTGGGCCATCGGGGCAGAGGGCGAGGGCAGCACCCTGCCCCTCCTGCTCCCAGGGAAATCCACACCCCACTTCAGCAACAGAAACCACGCAGGGAAGGCACGTCTTCTGCAAAGCTTCATACGTCATACTTTCTTTAACTTGCAATTAAAGGTGGAGACTCCTTCTATAAAACTGCTATAGGAAAACCACAGATTTAAGCTTTTAGGAACTGACGCCATTTTTTGCCTGCGAAATACTTCTTCCCAGCAGAAAAGCAATCCTCTCTTATCTATGTACTCCTTCCTGGCTCCTCCTGTAACCTCCAGCTTCCAGAAATGCGAAGCTACCATTTTGAGAATAGGAGCCCTCTTTTGTTCCTCACTGATAAGCCAGCCTCGTGCTGTGGCACAGGACTTGGAGAGGCACTCATGGGGAACAAGAACCCCGGAGGTACACAGACAAGCTTTCACTAAGTAAAGTATCAGAATCACCCAGGCTGGAAAGACCTTCAAGATTATCAAGTCCATCCATCGACCTGACCTACCGAGTCCCACCACTAAACCCCATCCCTCAGTGCCACGTCCACACGTCTCTTCAGTGCCTCGTGGCATGGGGACTCCACCACTTCCCCAGGCAGTCCCTTCCAATGCCTGACCACACTCTCCAGGAAGAAATTCTTCCTGATATCTTCAAAGAGCAAGCTTTTGAGCAAAGCTATAGCATGCACATAACCATGGTTTGATGCACGTCATGCACAGCACTCATCACACGTCCACAAGTCATCATCATTTGGGATCTGTGGAGCGATAAGTGTGCGTAAAGGGTTTAGAAAAAGGTTAAGAGTGCACAGGAATATCTGTGAGATGCTTGCACTGATGATAACCCTTCTCTGCCCACAGAACCACCTCTAAGTGGAGTAACTTTGCATCAGCTTGCTTTTGAGGACTTGAGTCAGGTAGACTGGGGATCTTTCCCCTGGGGGTGGTGGAGCACGAGTTCTCCAACAGAAACAAATTAAAGAAAATTTCCAAGGGAACATGAGAGGCTGTGAAAAAATGTTGGTTTGTGTGGAAAAATTTTGCCTTATTTTTCCTGAAAAACAAAATGCTTAAAACCAAAAGTATTTTGTCTAAACTCCTCAGTTTTCCAGTATTTGAATTTCTGAGCCATAAAAAAAGAACTTCTTGGGAACCATAGAACAAAAAATCTCCCTGAAATGGGTTTCCTTGTAGTTTAGTTTTCATTTTAACTGTGTGCTTTATCATGGTATTATGGTATTATTTCTAGGTGTTTTTTTTTGTTTTGTTTTTTTGTTTTTTGTTTTTTTTAAAGAAACAAACTGTTCAGCACTGCAGTTATACCAAGATCCAAGATTCAGAAGACCTGTGTTGTTGATATAGCCTTTATAGCCTTCATGTAGACTAAAGTTTTCCACAAAGCTTCAGTTCTGGGGAGCCACTACTGTAGGCAAATTGGCCAGGAATTAGTTTGCAAAGAAAACATGAGGGGTTTAACCATATGCACATCCCAAATCAGGAATCTACAACTTAATCAACTGGTTTTCTTTCTGTAAATGCCAATAGAATATTTGCTACATATGAAAGGATGTTAATAAATTTTACAAGACGAAATGTGATTCTTCCCATGGAGCACAGTATCTGCCCCCACTTTGCACTTTGTGCTTAACAGCACGGTAGAACGAGACACACAGGGTCTATTGAAATGAGTCTGCAAACTGGAGGGGTGTTTGGGTGATTTCCTTGCATGAAGGCACCCTCTCTCCGGTGCCTGCTAAATCTTCCTTGCCAAACGTTATTTACCCCTGAAGCTAACAAAAATACTTTGAAGAGCAAGTCTCAGCGTACCAAGTGTTAAATATTTCACATATGCAGGGATAGCCTTCACATTAAAAGATGTGTTAATTACCCTGAGGTAAAGAAGACATTTGAACTGTCCTGGGGTGAAAAAAAATAAAAATAAAATACAAAACAAAACAGAAAAAGTAACACCAAGTAAACACCAGCCACCTGAATTTAACCATGAAGTATGTTCATCAGCATAACCCCAGGAGAAAAAAGAAATAAAGGGCTGGTGTTGGTGAACGTCCCTCACAGCAGAAGTCCAGATTCCCTTCACTATGTACAAGCTTTGCTGAACTCAGAAATAGCCTTTCCTATGTGAACATAAGGAAAAAAATAACAAAAGTAGGAGCCTTGACGGGAGGATTTTCCCTCGCTACATGTACACAAACCAACAAGAGATATACAGCCCCAGGGGACCGGTCGGGGTGAGCAGGACCAGCCACCGCAGGATAGAGCGGAGCAACACCTTCGTCTGTTCCTTTTCCAGCGGCACAGCATGGAAACCAGCCCGTGCCAACTCACCTCCTGTGCTCAGTTATTTCGCCTGCCTGCCTCCCCCAGCAGCACGCTTCCTGTTCCTTGGGAGCAATCAGCCAGGTGAAAGGAGCACATTTGTTAGGGAGTCCCCTGCTAAAATACCAGCAGCCTGTTCTGGCTGCTTTTCAGATCAACTTCCTTTCCCACCTCTCACCCCCAGCCTTTGAAACACAAGGGAACAATTCACTTGCAGACACCGTTTTGTCTCCGTTCTTAGTATTTTTGAAGACTTATTTCTGTCCACCTGTGGAGCAGTACTGGAACCGGACTGGATGGCAGAGCAGAGGGCTGGGGACTGTGGCAAGTACTCAGAAAAACAAGCTGTGAGCCTCAGGCTTTCTAATGGGGTAACTTTGCATTAGTGCAGCATATTCCCATCACGGCTGAGAAAGAAATCAGGTGGGAAACCAAATGAACCAACAAGGCCCCATCTGGGCAGCCTGAAGTGGTTCTTGGGGCAGGACATCCAGCAGGTGGATGAGGACCTCCTGTAGCCAGGTCTGCAAAGCAGCTCTGGAGGCCACAGCGGTGCCGAGCGATCGGAGGAGCATCGCTGGAGCCTCGGTGCCGAGCGGCTGATCAATGGGGCAGCACTACTGCCTGTATCGCTGCCAGGCAATTACTGGAGCTGCGCTTGGCAGCAGCACTGCAAGCTGCTCTGCGGAGCGGCGCTGGTATTTGTATTGCTGCCGTTCCATCAGCGAAGTGGCACTGGAGTCTGTCTCCCTGACAGCTGATCAATGAAGAGGAATATAATAATCATAATGTGGTGTTTTACAGGATATGGGCCTTTAACCTGAGGACCTTGAATCCCCTCTCAGATGTTCATTAAGCCACAGATTCCACATGCACAGATGCAGTCACAAATATCCAGATCACCAAGGTATTGCAAATTTGTCTTTGCTCTAGCAGTGCAGTTGGGTGATCTGAAATACTGTGGACAGGTTAAATGTCCCAATTTAATTCCCACTGATACAAAGGGTAGGTTGGAAACAGCTTCTCTGTACAGAAAGGCAAAAACAAGCTGGATTCTCCAAAAAGCTTTCCAGAAAACTTGGATAAAAACATCACAGTGAAAACTAAGACACACTGAAATTAAAATAGACCCAGCTCTGGGCTTGTGGGTCATCCTTTTTACATCCTGCGAAGTCAACGATGGACTTCAGCACACAAAGAAGAAATATAGAGTCCCTTGGTAAGAGCCAGCACCACCACTGCCTCAGCAGGCCAATTTCATGTTTTCTCTGTTCCCTCACCAAAAAAGTATCCTCCAACTTCAAATTTAGAATGAAATTCAGGTGGTTAAATTCCCTGTGCTCTCATCTGCACCTGCTCTAAAATCCTGCATGTAGATTCAGGGTCAGCCTCAGCACACTGCAACAGAGCCGTACCTCCAAATCCTTCATGGTGCTTTTTCCAGCAGGCCTGTCAAAGAGCTCAGCTGAAGTATTACTTTCCTGAGCTTCCAATTCTGTATCACCATGCCTAAGCAAGCTGCTCAGCTCAACACGATTCTTGTTTCAAAGTTAGAGAGGCCAAGCCTAGCTAATCTTTCTTTATAATTCATTCCCCAAATCCCTGAATAACTTTGGTTGCCCTACACTGCTCCTTCTGCATTCTCAAATGTGCGGCACGCTTCCCATAATAAGGTAACTAAAACTGCACACAATAGCCTACGTGTTTTATTTCACATTCCCCGCTGATTAATGCTGAATGCTTCCATACAGTATATCCACATGCTTTACACTTAATGCTTCAATATATATATAGTGCAATAACCTCCTTGCTTTTACTTTACAGCTGCCAATTTGTGCAGATGGCCGTAGTGTATTAGTCACCACCAGCTCTCCCCTCCTCCTCCTCCCCACAGGCTTGTTCTCGGTCAGCATTTCACATGGCATTTCCTTTCAAGGTATCTATGGCTATTTTTGGCCTGAGAGTTCCCAGTATATTAAACGCAACGAGCCGCATCCTCAGCTGGTGTAAATCCGCACAGCCCTAATTCAGCCAGCAGAGCTGTGCCAATTCACATGAGTGGAAAGAGTCCCATAAATCAGTTATCAGACCGATACATTAAGGCAGCCTATTTAAACTGCCTCCTCCGCTTTCATTTATTTACAGGTGACCCGCGGCACGTAAGGAGGATGCTCCAGCACCACAAAGCCCAGGAGGTAAGTGCTGACTGACCGGGGGTAAGGACAGAAGTACAGACAGCTCTGCTCGCTTGGCTGTCACACCACCACTCTGACATTAACAAAAAAGCTTTCTCTTTGGTCTCCTTTTGCCTGAAGAGCCATTTGCTTCAAGCCTAAAATGCACAAAGATTGTTTCTATGTAAGAAGGAAACAAAAGCGTAGCTAAAATTGACCCTTGCCACACCTCCCCGTCCCGTACAGCTTCCTGGCTGTGACATCCTCTATTTGCTGTCCAGAAGCCAACTTTTAACCAGCCTCTAACCTGGCTTTTCAGAGCAGGCTACTTTCATACCAAGTCTTCCAAACGCTTGATAATCTGGTTGAGCAGCACTCCACGTGCCGTGGCTGCAGCCTAGAGACACAGGCAGAGGAGCAAGGCACGAGGGAAAAAACCTATTAGACTCTTGCCTCAGTTCCTTAATGTTGTGAGGTGAATCAGGCTGCAAGAAAAAAACCTCCTGACAACAAGATCTATTAGTGTATGGAATAATCTTCCAAGGGAAGCGATGGAAACATTGCTGCTTGGCACACAGCTAGTGTTTGTCCAGACTAGTTTTTAAATATACAATCCTGAGTTGGCAGAGGAAAAGTCTAGCCGAGGTAGTTGCTCTTATCTATCTCCATATTCCAGGATAAATCAGGTCATCTCCTTTGTTCTAGTCTAAAAATTGAGGAATGCACTTAAAACAATTCATGCAGTTTTAATCAGCTATGATCTCCCTTTTATGATCCACATGGGTTGTATCTTATTAAATTAGATATAGCTAGCTGTTTCTTTTTAATCATCAAGTTTCTTCTAATAGAAGGCAGCAGCACTGTCTAGCACAGCCGGTATGAACCGGGGCTGTGAACACGTTCAGGTCTCTCTTTGGCTATGCCCCAGGCTCCTGGGCAAGTAAATAAGCCCCTCACTGCCAAAATAAGTAAATAAAAAAAAATAAAGTTAAAAAACATATATCACTCCCTAATTTGCTTTTGTCATTCAGAGAGCCTGGGATTGACTTTCAGAGGTTATGAGTGTTTACAGCTCCAGTCAAAGTCACTAGGGGAAGGGAGCTGAGGTAAGTCCATGAAAGAGAAGGAAGGACTCGAAGACGCTTAGACACCGTACTAAAATATATAGCACTGTGTGATACAGAGACATGAAATAGGGCCCAGACAGAGACAGGAGGAGTTGAAACTGGAAAGCACTGCACCCTGAAACCGAGACTGGGGATTTCAGCATTAGTGTTATTTCGCAAGTGTAGCTGATAGGCACGATGCACAAAACTGGACAGCAAGACCTGCAGTTCCCTGACTGATAACTCTCAAATTTTGCTTACAGGAGGATAGTTGGGAAAAATAAATGGATAAAAGGGAACACTTGATATTAGTGAATTCCTCTCTGCTGGAACATGAGGTCTTCCCTTCCATGCTCCCAGTCCAGCATCCCTCCCACAGCTGAGGGATCACGCTGGTGGTGTCAGGAAGGGCACTGACTGGAAGCCACTGCAACACTGCTTGTGCATCAGCCTGCTGGATAAAGCATGGAAGCACTCCTAGAAAATGGCAGTTTCCTCTCCTTTGCCTTCCTCAGGATTTCGCATGCAATCCTAGGCATGACACATGACCACATAAAAAACATTCTGAAGCGTACTTGGATATGATTGTCTTTGTTTTGTACAGCAACCAGCACTATGATGCCCCCTCAGGAAGACTTTATATCCATCACCTCGCCGTACAAAGAAATCTCATTGTGACAGATAATAACCGATTTGACTGCCTTTAAAAGTTTTGCCCCCAAGAGAAGAAACTGCAGGCAGGAGGCTTTGTGAAATTTTGTTCGTTTTCTTTTCCTCCAAGAGTTCCTTGAATTCTTTGGACATAACGTTTTTAGTGACAGAAAATCATTTGAGAAGCAATAAATATGTGTTCAGATGAATGTAAAAGAAGATAAATAAGATACCGAGCAGTCACTCCAACAACTATAATTCAGCCATACTTTTCTTTCCGAGGCCTCTCTATCAGATCTTATCTCCTGTAGGAGACTAGTTTTCCTTCCCTCAACTCCCAGACACTCATCTATTGTTTTGAAACTGAGGAGTCTGACAGCAGAACAGGCTGTCCTTTTAAGAACGTCTGATGCTAGAAAGTCACAGTAACTCTGCTATTCCTTAGAATTCATGCCACTGTTACCTAATTCAGAGTCTGCACCATTACTCAGAGTGACGTACAAAACTGAGTAAATGGGCTAAACTTGGTCATATTGTGACTAAAAAGGGTGTAGCAGGTCAGGCTATGGTCAGCCTGCAGAGGGTTTGACAGAGGACATAGTCCCCTTTGAATAGTTTTCTGAAGCAGGAATGAAGAATCAAAAATAATGCATGTTTTCTTGAGTAGTTGTTTGAAAGCTTCTAATGTTGGTAGAGATTTGCGAGTTCCTTTATAAATATGATAGCAATGGGATTTCATCAAATATAAAAGCAACTGAAAGTCTTTTTTGTGCTTACAGATTCTACTCCGTAGGTGCTCCTTGTGCAAAAGAACTTAATAGCCTAACTTGATATTCAACAGGACAAATCTACTGATCCCACCCTTCATTCATATTTTTGTATCTGGAGAACTATTGCATTTACCAAGGTATTTTCACCCCTGAAGGTATACATATGGATTTTAAAGTTCTCTGGAAAGCCGAAGCTATTGGGGGCTTCCTGAACTACGTGTTATCAGTTTGAAGCATCTGGCTCGTGGTCAGCTGTTTCACGTTACGAACTTCTACATTTGTTTCTGAAGAAATTAGCACAGCTTCCTTCAGTGCCACATTCTGCAGCGGTTTTGGTTTTGATTGTAACATCTCGTTGTTCATCTTGAAATCAAAGTCATTTATGGAAGCTGCAGAATTTTAATGTTCCTCAGACTCAAAAGCATTTGTTTAACCACCACCAGACAAGGAGATGAATAGGGGAGACTGTCTGCTCTTGATTTAGTGGGACCAGATTTTTAGAAGAGCTCAACAACTAGTGCATGTCTTCAACACACTGACTCTCTTGGACGACCTGGCTATTTATTACAGTGCTTAAATGAGAATGACACTCATGAAAACCATGACCTTAGTGAACCGGACAGTTAGTACACACTATACATTCCTATATTTTCATCTGACGCGGTGATTTATTTGCAACTTCTACCTGCAACTTAAAAGCAGCTTTTGTTTCTCATTATTTCTGCATCTCTTTTATTGTTCACCCAGCAGGCCTGCCTGTACGATTGTTGAGCTACGAGCTGTTTAAGAATAGCTGCCTAGCACAAAATGATATGCAGGACAAAAACAAAGAGCCAGTATCTTCTTCGGTTACTTTTGTTTAAGCCCTACACAGAGAACAGAATAGATTAAAGCAGTGGGAAAATAAGGGATCGAGCCTTATGATGTGGCATAGGGTGCTTCTTACAGCCAACCGCACTTCATTTTTCTCCGCTGATGCTTCCAAGTGGTTTTCTAGGATACCCCTGAGCAGAACTCATTGTAATAACTGGAGGAAATAAATTAATGGAGAATTACCGCAAGGTTCATCTAAGAGAAGATTTGATAAACAACACTTCCAGGCTGAGATATTCAGCGCAGCCTAAGGAATGTGGACTTTCCCACTCCCGTCGAACTGAATGGGAATCTGTACCTCTGAGTCAAGCTGGGAAGTAGCTGCCACAACCACTAAAAGCAATTTTGGATTTCAGGTGCAACCAGAGATCAAGAAGTCCTCTTAAACTGAAAACCTCTGACAAAGAAAGAGGTGAAACAAAAAGCGTTTGACCCATCCAACTGGCATCGCTACCAGACTTAGTCTCAGCAAGCAAACTCCCGGGCAAGTTGCAATCTCTGCGCTCCCAGCCTCCGTCAAGAAAATTGCACAATCTTCAGACAGAGAAGAGACAAAAACGGACAACAGTGCAATCACAGCCGAAACACCGCTGCAGACAGCATGAGATGACCCCACGTGTGCAAGCTAGAAAGGAAGCTTATCAAAAGCAAGGCAAATTAAATACTATCATGTTGCTTGTGTCTAGATTCTCCCCAGGCAAAATGCCCCCTCGGCAAAGCCATAGTTCGCCCCTGGGCATTTTTTAATGCTGCTTTCCAGAGCAAGACTTAGGTAAACCTTAATTGGTGCATGGGTTTTAGGCTGGTTCTCTGCATGGTCAAAATGTTTTCCACTTGAAATGGTTTTGAAACCACTGCTGACACCTGTGCAGTCACATATACATCAGGCACTTCTATGTCTTTAAAAAGCAATGCACACCCCTGGCACTTTGAACCCAGATTCTGGCTCATTTGTACCCATGGGATGCTGGTGAAGTCATCATGATCACACAGGATAAACGAAGGATGAAGTTGGCCTGTTTAAATTAGGGTTCTGTTGGTTTTTCTTTTTTTTTTTTTTCTTTTTTTTTAAACCCTTGTATATTCTTCCCATTGCTAAATCTTTTACAGAGGCTACTAAGGTAGAGAGCTGCTGAGCTAATCCTCTTTGACTCCCTGCCATCCTGGCAGGTACTGCAAAGCCTAAGGTAAAGTGGAGCATCAAAAGGAAAATTAATGTCTTCTAACAGCAATTAGAGGAAATTATTTAGATATAAATCTTGTTTTATATCTTCTCATACTTGTTTTTCAATCTTTCCCCTTTGATTTTTTTTTCCTTTCAGGCTTTTCAGAAAGAAACATTTAAAATCCCTCCTGTAAACCAGTGGCATAATTAGCTGCATGTTACACCTGGTATTTTACTCTTCTACAGAGTAATTCCTTTGAGCTTTCTTTTTTTTACTAAGCCCCGAGGTCTCCCGAAACTGAATCTACTTGTTCTCTCCTCTGCTGGCCGACCGGGGCTTGAGGGGGGAACCAAAGGGGGCAGGGGCTGCAGGGTGCCCTCCCACCACCCCCCAGCCCCGCAGCGGGACTCGGGTGCCAGGCGCGCCCGGGGCCTCCAGTGGCAGGCGAACGCACCTCCCGGTCGCCTGCGCTTGGCCTACGCCGTGAAGCAATGCGTGTAACCTAATTGTACTCCGATAACATCAAACAAAGTCTCTCTGATCCAGCATCTGGCACGTCGCCATCCTATCTGGGGTCCGATCTGACAAGCTTGCCGATTGATCAAATCATTATCTGGTAGTGTAGGTGTATCGTCTAACACGAGCCAAATTCCTTCGGCTGCTGCTTCTCCTTTCTAGAGAGGATACGGCTCCAGCGGGCTCCTTCCCCCGTGGTACGTGGCCGATGGCTTCTGTAGCCTCCTGCAAACTGCGGAGCAGCTCGTGCTCACCCGAGGGTCACTATGCTTTTTGCTTCCCAAATATAAAATTACTTCGCCCATAGTGTTATCATAGAGAACTTGCGAAAACAACAAGCCAGCTTTCTCCGGGGTATGGCACAACAGCGTACGTTTCCAGAGACAGCCAGGCACGGTGAAAACTGCTGATAGTTCCAGTTCTGCCTGAACTCGCAGCGAGCAAAAAGTGGCATTGAAACTTTTGAGCTCCCTTTCCACCTTCTTGTTACTACTCAGGGCATGAGAGGCTAGTAAAAAATATATATATGTATATATACATAAATTATTGCACCTCTGCAAACCTGACCTCCATGTGCAACCTCACCCTTGACCTTAGCAAGAAGTCAAGCATTCCTCTGGAAACACATCCCTGCTACTGCTAACAAAAGACAAGACGTCACTTTTATGCTTCTCTCCTATGGCAACAGACTTCTTAAACTCTGCAGAAATCTGAGGGCAAGATTTCCCTCTGAGCAGGAACACCCAGGAACTACCTCTTTTGAGAACACAGACTTGCTTGTTTATCTGGAGCTGAACAACTGCACCTAAGCCAACTACGACTAGAAGACTGAAGATACCCATTTCCACGGGAGCAAGGCTCGCACGGGCTGCAGGTCCTAGCAAGCCATCCTTCATTTCAAGCAGCTTTGCTTTTGCTCCCATCCCAAGAAGTTGAGTGGAGCACAGTGGGATCCAGCGTCTCAGCTGGTCATTTCTCAGCACAAAGCCAACTGCACCGCAGACTCCACAGACACCATCTGCAGTTAAGCTCACGGGGAAGCCAGTCTGTTTGCGACATGTTGCCCCCATCTAATCAGTCCCAGAGGAATAAAGGTGACACAGGTGGATGTTTTTTCCTAGCAGCCTTTCCCCTTCCCATTGCAATCTTCAATCTCTGAGTTAAAGTAAGGGCAGGAGATGCTATCCTCATTTTAGCACCAATGATTCAGGGTCAGCATTTCATTTGGTCACCTCGCAGTACTTCCCGGAGTCCTATTTCAAAGTAAGCTATCCAAGGTAATTTATTTAGTTTATATGCTTGATTTTATCCACATAAATCATGAAACAAAGTCCACAGGGAACAGGCACTCCGTACTTATCATAATATGTAACTTAGGTCCCCAGAGACTGAGTATGTACAGAACAGCTAATAAATGGTTTGAAAAACAAAACAAAACAAAACAAAAACTGGGTCATTAAATCTTGTTTTATATCTTCTTGTTTCCATCAAAGTATGCAGGAGTGGAAATTCTCTTTCTAAGACAGGCTCCACTTTTCAGCCAACTGGGAATAGAGCCAGCTGAAAAGAGAACCCCACATACAGCACTGACAGCTGTGCACAAAATTCATGAGCTCAAGAGACAGACTGCTGCAGAGACAGGTGTCCGAGATCTAAGTTTAGCTTGAAAGATTAAAACAGCATCTACAAAGAATGCATTTATTCTAATCCTCTCTGTGCTAGGAACTACACATGCATCACTGAAGTACACATCCTGGAAACATTTGAGATATGTCTTTCTTCCGTAGGATTTCATCCCATTGTGTTCAGGGATAAAATAGGTTACAGCATTAAGACCGCAGAAACGCACAGACCCAGCAGAGAGAGGCTCCTGCTGCCCGAGGAAGGGCTGTGAGCATTTCTGATCACCGGGTGCAGACCCGGCAGGGTTCAGGCTCGCGCGGCCCTGACCGCTGCCCACCCTGGCAGCGAGCAACCCCACCCCAGATGTTCTCAACACAACGAGGATGTCTAATGTAAATAAGAGCTGGGAGGCAGATCAGGTGTGGCTCTTGCAAGACAAATGTGCTTGGGAATTATGTATGATTCCATGTTTAGCTGCCCTGGTATAAATCCAGAGCAATTCTTTTGATCTTAAAGCAGCACTGCTCTAAATATACATTAAATGGAAGAACCTATCCACTATCCTCATAAGAGTCAAAGGTACAGGAGGACTCAACCTTTCCACCTTCCCAGCACAGCCTGGGTTTGAGGGAGCCTCTCTTGCCCTCACTGGTGTAACTGGGTGAAGAATCCACGTCCCTGTGACAAACCATAGATGTAGCACAGCAGATCCTGATGCCTCAAGCTTGCAGTCTAAATTAGAGACAGTCTGAGGAGGCAGGAGACCCAGTTTCTAGAGTCACAAGGAACAAAGGATGAATCACTCACTTATTTACTATCATGTGATACAGTGCAGTTGCATGTATAATTATCTATCAATATAGCTAGGAATTATCATATGCTAATGCAAAGAGAATTTGATAATCTGGGGGACATCAAAGTGTTGAAGTCAACAAGACGACAGACTTAATAAACTTCTCCTCCTTCCCGCAATAGAAGGGGCAGGTGCTTAGCTTCGGAAAGCTACAGAGCAAAATTCCTGGGATAATAATAAAAGATTTACAGATTCTTTCCTCCCTGTGACAGAGAACATATCGAACCATAATGCCAGTATTTTTAGAACAATTCTCACTCTCAAAGAAGCAAGAACAACAGAGGGCAGCTTTTCTTTTTTTTTTTTTTTTTGTCTTTTTTTTTTTTTTTCCTCCTCCACAGGGCAGACACACTATTTACAGTATTCCTCTAGACACCTCATTTCTACATGTTCAAAATTCCCCTGTTCTGTTCAGGGAATGGAATTTCACTGTCATGAAAATTTGCCAATACTTGTTTAAATCAGCACTTTCACAGGGAGACAACATATCATTTCTAAAATCTCATGGCAAAGCTGCTCCTAAGGCTATCACAGAGATGATTTAGTTGGCGCCAACCGGCACAGAATTATAATACGTGGCTGGAACTGCCATGCGATTCTTGCAAGCAAAAGTAATCTCTACCCTTGCATCATCAGCTCTACCAAGCAGGTCACGGGATGGGTGCTCCAGACGATGTGGGGGAGGACAGAAAGAGGGAGGATGTTTTTAATTTATGTATTTAACATCTCTGTAATGGGCACCTAAGAACTGAAGCCGCAGAGTAACTTCTCTGTGGCCTCTGGAGAAACCTCTTCGGGGAATTGGCTGGACAGAGAGAGGATGCAGAGAGGAATGGGCACATCTGCAGCCGATGGATAAACTTACCTACGGGTGGTCACAGCCACTGGGCTTTTATTTTTGAACATCCCCACAACATGCAGAAAAACATCTCACCGGGGAACAAATCCCCCATGCCCACTTTTTCCATCACTCAGGATTTGCTCACGCTCTCCCACCACTCCAGCATCCCAACCACGTCTGAACTAACGAGTACAGCCCCTGCAAAACCCCTGTGCAGTAGGGATGCTACCGGCTGTCCCTCCTGTCAAAGAGGGACATAGGGCGCACAGAGCAAGCATCTTGCCTCGGGCTTCCCCAGTACGAGCATGGCAGACTTCCAGAACACAGTGCTTTCACAGCAGGCTCGGCTTTCCATGCCGAGGAATGGTTTGGAGGGGGAGCGGTAGGGAACTCCACGGGCTGTACGTCAAAGGCTCCTCCTAGGGCTTTCCCACAAACAGATGGCAAACTGGCTCCCAGCTAGCAACTCATCACAAAATGAAAAACATCTTCCCCTTCCCTTCTCATTCAGGGCAGACTCATGTGCTAACAGTTTAGCTTTGTTTACAGGCTTCTTGGGGTTGGGCTTTTTTTTTTTTTCCTCCTCCTTCAGATTATTGGCCTCGCACAATAGCAGACACCAAGAAAAGAAAGCAATAATGACAAAAACCATCAGTCCAACACTGAATTCACAAACACCGTTCTGGTTTCCAATAACCCAAGTGTATTTTTTTTTTTTTTGGCTTTGCTGAGATTCCCGGGTAATTCAAAGCCTCTTCCCTCTCCCTGGCTTGCCCCTGGGGTTCCAGGCACTTGCAGCCTCTCGCCACGGCTCCAGCACGGGACAGAGCTGGGAGGTCCCGTGCCTGGCAGCAGCGAGACCCTCCAAGTCAAGACCACAGTGATGTATTCCAGGTCAAGAAGTGGTTTCCTCAAAGGCAAGAGATTAAAATTTAAGAGAAGGAGCATTAGCATTTACTTGAAAGGGAGAAAACCAGCCTGAGCAGAGAATCTAACATCTTTCACCCAGAATTAAAGCCTGAAAGTCACATCAAGAGCAAGTGGCAGTTTCTTCCTTCCACGGCTGGGGACACCATTACCATCCTGCTCCACCCATCCCATGTCAACACAGGAAACGAGGACCCAATCCAGCAACCAGACTCATTCTTTTCTCCTCCTACTCAGTAGCATATTACAAGGCCACTAAATTGAAAGGAATGTTGATTAATTCTTGAGCTTTCAACCCTTCCCTTCCCAAGCACTGCTTCTTTATAGATTTCAAACCAGTTTGACAATACATGGCTCTTCTGGTGTACTTGTGGGTTTTGGAGCAATATTTAACAACTAAATTAGATGTATGCATAAAATATACACAAGGGTGTCTAGATATTAGGTGGGGTGTTATTACATAAAGACAAGAACAAAGACCATTTATATTACAGTTCGCAAAACCAGCACTCAGATTAGTGCACAGGTACACTGGTTATAAGTGAACTAATAGCTCAGGCATTTTATGCAGCATTATTCATGACTTTCATATTAAGCCATCCATATTCTTTTAAATTCCATTTTATGCTACCCATCGTATATTTAACCTGTGCCATTTATACAGTCTCGGTGGAAGAGGTCTGCAGTTATGCTATGGTGAAGCCTCCGTGGCATGGCCGTAGCCATGCGTGGTGCGGGCCTGCATTATGCTAAGCAGGCAGCAGCGAGCGTATGCACTGAGTACGAGATCATCGCTTCAGACAGAGCCTAGCACAGCATTAGGCAAACGAGGACCATCAGCTATGTTCCTTGCAAGTACGAAGTAGCTCACTGGCCAGAGGCCAGCGCTCTTCAAACCATTCTGCAAATGGCCTAATCAGAGCTGTGATCTGTTCTGTATACTCAATTTGTTGAGTCACATCAATTTGTTGAGCTTCCTCTCCCATTAGAAAGACATGCAAGTGCCGTTTTCTAAACATATTAACTCTCTTCAGGCTATTTTGTTGTGTAAACAGAAAGGCAAGTGACTGGGCATTGCATTCTAGAAACTGATGTTTGCCATGCCCAACTTCTTTACAACTTCACAAGTTCTGTTATACCAGTTTTATGCCTCTTTTCCTTCATGGCACCATTTTGAGAATTACGCTGTACCATTTTTCCTAGACAACTCCAGCTTAATTGCAACTGGAAAGTAAAATTATACACCATGTAGGGGAAGGACTCTTCAATTAACAAGTTACACCTTTTCAGCCACGCTCAACGACCCACCCGATACCCAGAAAGCCTTTACAGTTAACCTCAAGGTTGCAAAGCCACGATTTACCAGTGGTCCCACCTCAATCCTGAGACCTTTGCTCAGTTACACATCAGTGATCGATGCCACCACTGCCAGTCCTCCAACCTTGTGCTCCCCTGAACCTTGTCTGGAGCCGGCACAGGCTCAGGGCACCGAAGCCAACCCACAGCAGTGCTATCACTCCCACTTCTCCCCAGCTCTGCTTCTCCCTGCTGCCCACAGGGAGAGGCAAGCTGGCCACAAAACAAGTCTTAGGAGGGCCCAACTTGTAAATTAGGAGGGCTATAATAAAGTGGCTTTGATACAGGCTGCCAGAAGCAACACAGACAGACTGGTTAAGGTAACTTCAAGGTCAACATCAAGTACTGCTGGAGACATACCCTTTCTCCTGAATTTCCTGCCAGTATCTTCTGTCAGCTTCCCACCATCACTTCTGTGAAGCATGATCACCACCTTGCTTGCTCGCTCTCCATCCCAGAGCTGGCTGATTTTGGATCGGGCTCTGTACGCTGTTTGTGAAGCAAACCATAAAATAGCATTATTCATAGGCTGCTGCTTTGCAGGATGTTTTCCATGCCACCATGCACACACAGCTTGTACAAAGGTAAAGATTTTCGGCTTTCTTCCCTCTGTACAGTAAAAACTTAAGGCCAATATTTGTTCCTTTTTGTGTTACAAGATCACAACCAAGCTGCCAATCATCTGGCCAAGAGGGTTATGCGAGAGTCAGGTTTACAGTAAAGTTGTACAAATTTTATAGCGCCACAAACACTTCAACTACCATGATGCTTAAAACTCGAGAGCATTTGGAGAACAAGGAGGGTTATTCAACCTCCACACCATTTTGGCTGCATGTTTTCCAGGTGTATGATTTCACCACATGGAAAAACACAGCCTTTGCCAAAGTGAACTCATAAAAACCTTTGATGAGTAAAGTTTGGATAATCACAAATCATTTGAACCGACAGTTGGTCCAATTCTCAAAGGGCTTTGGCAGACATAATATAATTCGTGGTTTCACACGCAGGCCATTCCCCCCTCCCTCCCCTTCATCCCTCCCCCAAAATATTCACAAATTTGGAAGATGTTGTTCTAGAAGGTGCACGGGGTTGGGTTTGCCGTGTTTTTTTCCCTCTCCCCCCACCCCCCGAAGGGTTAGGCACTGCACTATTGCAACCCAAAGCCATTTGGAGCTGTGAGTAAGCTAGCAAACAGGTTTTCCAGAACTGTGTTTAGATAGTTGCATGATCTGCCTAATGGAGGGGGGGGGGGGGAATTAAACTCTGGGTCTCTCACCACCCATTTGCTGGCAGGCAGGTAACATAAGGCAAACGCTTTAACAATCTCTTCCTCTGACACATTTGGACATGTTATTTCAAGATGTGTGGCGTCATTTAAGGCTGTGCCATGAGATAACACAGTATTTACATCTCTGGGGTGGGAGCAATATTGCCACAGCTTTTAGACATTATTGACATAATATTTTCTTTGATAAACAATCTATCAGGAAATTGTCAAGCTCCTAATTGAGGTAATGCCTGGGACTAAGCATTCTTACGTGGTCCAAGAGGCAACTCGAAACATTAGAGAGCACAGAGAGCAGGGGGGGCGGAATTAGATGATCTTTAAGGTCCCTTCCAACCCAAACCATTACACAATGAACATGATAAAGATGTTCTGAACTGCTTATGTGAGGCCCCTGCTACGGAGAGAAGTGTTCATTTACAGCTCACATGATCTGTTCTCTATCCAAACGGGTCGATCAGAGTGGAGTTATTCCTGATCCACCTCTCTATAAGCAAAAACCCCCAGAACCAAATGAAGCTTTCATCCCTTTAAGTAGAAAGTTTAAAATTGCCCAGTAACGAGTAGTTTGGTGTACTTGGATGCATTTGGGCTGTAAGAGCCCTATGTTCTGCACTCAGTGATGCAGATTAGGAGCAGATAGAGATTAGACATTTAATTTCTGTAACATGAATTATAGTTCTCAATATACTTTGTGTACCTCATCTTCAACAAGTTGCTATGCCATCTTACACCACTTCGATGAGCAGACTTAAAGCAAATAAATAGGGTTTTCTTCACATTATTCAGTGTATGAATTTTTCTATGGTTCAGAATAAATTGAAAACTGATGCACTGGTAATTTCCTAACATACAGACCAAACTCAAAAAAATCAAATTGCCTGAGAAGAAATTTTGAGAAGTCCTGAGATACTTCTGTCCCTTGGCCAGATAAATAGAAGAGAACCACCTGCAGCACCACAGCACCTTTTTTTTTTTTTTTTTTTTTTTTTTTTTGCTATTTTTCCTTATAAGCTTTTCTAATGAACACTTCTGAAAATTCATGCCAGCAAATTCACTGGATGGGATAACCGCAGTAAGCAAATGCAAAGCGAGAGGCAAGCTGCATCGCCTTTTTGCTTGCTTTTTTGAAATTTATAGTATTTGCATAGTTTGTCATAAACCTCCCCTCCTCTACCCTCTTAAATAAATCAAATTTTCTCCTACAGGAACTCCGTGAAGTTGGAGGAAGAAGGAAGTGACGTTAGAAGAGTGCCTGGTGATCTCAGCACATCACCGTCGTGTCACACCGGCTTACAGCAAGGTCCAATTTTCCAAAGCAATGCCCTGTAAAGGTGTTACAATCTCCATTCTCTTTTAAAATCCTCCTGTCGCTCGGTCTGTTCGGCACCTCAAGTGTGTCATTTTAACACGTACATTGTGCTCGTTCGTGTAACCCACGTGCCCCAGCTGGCGAGGCTGCAAATGAGCTGGGCCCTCACCCCTTCCATAGGGCTTACTGCTGACATACTCCCATCGACTTCAATCAAGCCCCTAAGTCGTAACATGCTTCCATGTTCAGCTTCTTGGTTTGTTTTTAAGTGATCAAGCTCACACAAGCCTAACGATTCCCTTCAGTTTTACAAGCATATTCATGTTTGCTGTCAAACGCATGAGTTAGTTTTCTGGAGGCTATTGCAAGAAAGCAACCATTAATTACTGCAACTGCACAAAATGCTTTTTTATTTAGAGATGGATTTCAAAATACATCACTCTCCCAAACTAGGTAGTCACTAGTAAACAGTTTATCTACTCTGAATTTTTAGAAGGCAAGTGTATTTTTATTTCCTTCGGAAATATTCCTCTGCCCTTACTTTTCCCTTCTGCGTGAACTGATGTGCTTTTTTAAATTATTATTATTTTTTACTCTGTGCCTTTAGGGACTTCATGGAAGATTTCCAAACACAAGGAAGTGTCTTAAAGGGTAGCAGAAATGCACGTTTACTCATTGCTGAATCTTTACAGCACAATTTGTTCCAGCAGACGTCCAAAGACATGGCTTCCAGTGAGCGCCCCTGGGAAAGGCACTTCCCTTCGCATGCTCGTGGTGGCACCAGAGCTGATGGCTCAGGAGCTTGGCCTGCAGATACCTCACAACTGCAGTTCTCAGAGAAGTCCCAACACTACTAAATGCCACCTAATGTGACACTTTAATAGCCCGACTGTTATTTAGCTACCTAAATTCAGCTCTGAACTCCTTCAAAACAAAAACAAAGAACAAAAAGCGTGCCTTCTACCTTTTTCAGAAGGGACCCCAACCCTCTAACTTTCCATTAAGGGAAAAAAAGTACAGGAACCAAAAACACCAGTTCTAGTTCATTAATTTCATACACACGCATGCCTGTATGGTCCCCCAGTAAGTTACCCTTTCCAAGGAGTCCTATGCTTACATTCATGCCAGCTATTTCTTTGGATGTCAGTGAAGCCCATCAGCAGGTCCATCCCAGCATGGTAAATAATTACAGCCTTGAATGACACAAGATTTCACAGATTTAAAAACTACATAAAATCATATTTCTCTAATTAGCTATTAATCAAGCATCAGCAAGTAAACATTTAAACAGCTGAGACCAGATCCACCTTTCAGAGAATTGCTTCTGCCAACAATTAATGTTGTAATGTTTTCCTGTCATCCTTTTGCAAGGAGAAAATATTCGTTGACAACAGCTAAAGAAAGCCTTGTATCTCCATCCCTGGACATGTGCAGTGTCTACAGGACCCTCTGTTTTAACATAGAGTAGGCTCAAAACTCTTCCATTTTGTCCACGCAACAGAGACACCAGTCTCACCACTGCTGTGAGATGACGAGGGACCGGTGGCCGAGATGGCAGGTCTCCTACCTGCCCTGCTGCCCCACATTCCTACAAACACATTAATTCATTTATGCAAACCTCTAGCTCGGGGGATTTAGAGAAGTTCACTGCTCTTAAGGATACCTCAGAGATGGGATAACATCACGGAAGTCACGACACCACCTTACGCAGTGACAGGCTAATCAGAACAACTAGCTTCCTTCACACACGCTATCATTAATTCTCTCTGTGAAAATAAACCTGCAAGTTTGGCTCGCTGAAGGGTTTTAATTAACACCGTGCTGTCCAGTTTCTTTCAATTTCACTTTTTGTCAGTTTGTATGAAATTCTCAACTCTGACGGCGCACGTACTGACTTCCTGGGTTTTGTTTCCATCCAGATATTTGTCCTTTTATTTATGAATGAAAGTATCCTTAGGCAGAAGGTGTTGTCCAGATTAGAAGCAGGCTGAGTTTCTCAGCTGGAACTTTTATCCCCGCCCAAAGAAAACAGGCATATTTGGGTCAACAAAAACATTGCAAATTTATGTTGGATTTGTCACTTCAGCTGAAAAAATAAGAGTCATCGGCCTGAAAGTGCTTACGTAGTTTCAAACTGCAAATAATAAATTAATTTCAATTAAGAAGAAAAGATTACAGGCACTTTAATGAAAGGAAGCATTATGCATAGAGTCAAACAGTATTTTACTCAGCCTATTCCCTTTTTTGGTCCTTCCGCTTGTGTCATCATCCTCTCCTCGATCCGCTTTTTGTTTGTTTTTAAGAGACCTTTTCCTGGAGCCGACGGGGCAGCGCGCTTTGTTCCCTGCCGCACGCCAGCTGCCTCCCACCTCTCCCAGGAGGATCTGTCCCTACCAGCACCGAGCGCTGCGAGGCACAAACCGGAGTGAGACTGGGATTCTCGCTGGAGAGAAGACTCTCCCCGTCACTGGTAGGAGCAGGGGCGACCCAACAGGTTGTAAAGGCAGGGCCATGCAATACAACGCCGCAGTGCAAGGAGGTTTTTGCCCGTGCCCAGCTTGCTGGGACAGGAGCCTGTGAGCGCTCACCCTCCTTAGCCAGGAATGTTTTCACTCATTACACCCAAGCTAATGTTCCTTAACTGGAGAAAGGTCAGATCCCTCTCGGCCACTGTCACCCAAGGGTCAGGAACTACTTAAACACATTGATGGATCTGAAGCAGTTTAATGGTCTGTAATGACAGACACAGAGACCCTGCAGCTGGATGTCACAAAAATTAGAGTAGGCACTTTACAAGATGTGGGAAGAGAGATCCCTTCGCTGATTCTTCTACTAGAGAGCCAGCTAATTACCCACCAGATGGATGCTGACGCCCTCAGAGGGGCTTGCTGCACTGGAAAGGGGCGTTCAGCACACGCTCCCCAGACACCGGTCAGGATGCTGTCCCCTTCTGTGCTTCGTGTTTGGTTTCACATGAGTGCTCAGGCTGAGGATGCCCAGCTCTCAGCAAGGTTGTCATACGGACTCATTGGCCACCTCAGCAATGCTCTGGAACATTTCTGCTCTGTGGTTTTAGCTCTTAGCCGTGAGCGACTGGTCAGTCCACCAGCTGGGCTCTCCGGCTCAGCCAGGCCTCCTTCCTGACTGCGGCCCTTCCCACAGCAGCCCCATTCCTCTTCACAACCATAAACTCAGCCTCTCCTTGTTGGCACAGACCCCAGACTTGGATACACAACAGAGCAGGACACGCGTTTGAGGAGGTTTGGCCCACAATGAGTCAAGGAGGGGGAGGCCAGGCTGCTGATGTCCATTCACAGGCCTTTTCATCTCTTAAACCATGAGAAAACACGCGGGGTGCTGTCCCAGCGCTCCGTACCTCCCCACCTGGCTGCTGCTCCTCCAGCAGAACGGGTTGGGATCGCCTGCTTGGGAAGAGCTGGGAGATGCACGTCCTCCTTCTGCATCATGTAGCAGCTGCTTCTGAAAGGAAACCAGCCCCATCTCTGAAAATACAGGGACTGCTAAAGATGTCCAGAACTACATGAATAGCTCCTTTAAGGCTTATGACCCCTATGGAAGCCTTCCCCATAAACAGAGGCTGCTACAGAGACTGCAGCATGGCAGACGTGATCGGACCAGCCGTGGTGCAATCACCCGGACAGGAGGCAGGAACATCTGCACATCCAGCATGGTTTGCAACAAGACTTCTTGCAAATCTGACCTGCGTGGCCCTACTCATTGCTTCCCAAGAAAGCCTCTTCATAAGGGAGAAAAACAACGTTCATACAAGAAATATCCGTGGGGCTCGTTCTTACCACTTCCCCCCGGCCTCCCCGTAACCAGCCCATTATCTCCCAGCCACTGCTGCCGTGCGAAGCTGTGCTACAAATTTGGCTTGTGGGATTACAAGAGACAGATGTCTGATCACGAAAGAAACCTGATCCTAATAAGCACCTCACCCTTGCACCAAGACAGGGTTTGGACTGGCAAATTTTGTCCTGTTAAACTGAGCAACATCACAAATTACAGTGTGCAAACATTAATCGAGACCGCGCCCTGAAAGAGCGAAGGGAATTGATGTGCAGCAGCGTGACAGAGCCGGACAGTGAAAACAGGACAAGTATTTCTATCACATGAAAGCTACAAATCAGAGTCTAACTTGCCTAACCAGCTCCCCTACATCACATCGAGCACACAAATCCACCACCATGCTGGAACTGGTGCTCACAGGTCTATGTTCCTGGGTTGCCAGCACGTGCTGTGCGTCTGGGATGGAGCCAGGAAAAGCCCTTGGGAACTTGCCCCAGCTCTGTGAGCACAGACCTAAGGGGGCAGTTCACGGGGATAATTTGCAAATGGCAGGCTGGAGGACTGGGCTGGCGCAATTATATTTGCTTCAGCAGAATCCACAGATCAAATTCAGATCCTTGTGCACAGCCTACATGGACCCAAGGAAGTCAGTGGAACTGCTGGAGATTGAGGACACAATTTGACTGAGGACAATAAATATTACTGTTCCTGGAAGTTGCGGGTTTTCTTGGAATTCCACACAAAAGCTGACCTTGCAAACAGGTGTCCTGGGACACAGGAGGCAGCTTTTCCATGCTAGTTCTACTACCATGATCTCTCTCCTATGGCTACAGTACAATACTGTAGATAGATAGAGGCAGATGATAACCCTAGTACAGGACAAAGGAAACCACTCCAGTCACACCTCATCCTCCATACCTGGAGACCCTCCCTTAGCCAGGCATCGCCAACTGAACAGAGCTTAAACACCACCAATCCAGGTACCAGTCTGGCTCGATGGCTCATGCTGTACTGTTGACCCAGAACTAAACCAATTATCCCGTTTCCTTCTAAAGGGTTCTCAAATGCCACTTGGCCACGCCACTTCACACCGGAGAACTCTGAAGCAGATTAATTACACGGGTAAATGTTTGATTGAAAATTACCCTCGAGTGACGTAGACTGCCAGAAGTTACCTCCCTCCCAGTACAAAAGGCCTGATCTGGGACTCTGGGGCAGCTCCCCTTTAAAGGCGGTGTAATTCCGCAAGTACAGAAAGCCTGGAAATGGAGAGAAAATAAACTTATTTTTGGCACCCAGGCCAGATTCATTTTGCTAGCAGCCCCCTCCTGACGCCGATGCAGCCCAAATGTGGCTGCCGAGCCTGTTACAGCCGTGGCTAGCTCAGATGTGGGCAGGAGGAGGGAAGCACCGGCAGTATTCTCCATTGGCAACAACAGCCCAGAGGCACGGCTCGGCAAGAATTTTAAGTAGCTAAAATGCTAAGCATCGGAGCGAGATTCTGTCCCAAAACTTCCTGTGGGTTACATTTGCACCTCAGTTTCTCTACCTGTAAAATAATAATTACCCAACACACCAGTTCTT
Source organism: Nettapus auritus (assembly GCA_011076525.1). Taxonomy (NCBI): domain Eukaryota; kingdom Metazoa; phylum Chordata; class Aves; order Anseriformes; family Anatidae; genus Nettapus; species Nettapus auritus. The sequence continues at coordinate 4,386,756 of CM021783.1, forward strand.
GTAGGACTTAATTAGCACTTGTCAACCTCTTAGAGCTCCTCAAGGGAAGAGGAGCTATGCACCACAAAGTACTAATTAATGGAAGAATCCTTTGGAACAAAGCATACGACTCTGTTGTTGTCAGATCTAATAGAGTCATAAAAAAACAGGGCTGGAAGGGATATCAAGAGGTAACCTAGGCTGTTCCCCTGCCCTGAGGCATGATCGAGTATATCTAAATCACTCCTGATAGATGAATACCCCTAAATCTTGCGATGCTCAAACTGGGGATTAAAATAGATAAAGCTGGACTCATATTACGTGTGCACTGCACTCTGTGGCTGGCTGAAGGCAGATAAATTCTCCCTCATGTGTGGCACAGGGGGCCTCTCTAAGTGCTCTCTGCACTGGCCCGAAAGAGGCCGTACTGCACCCGCTGTGGAAACGCACTGCGAGATCTACCGAGCTTTCTGCCTTGTTGTTATCACAGCTCACGCAATAAAGAGCTCCATTGTAGCATACAAGCCCCAAATCTCAAAATCTGAGTCAGTAAGATGCACAAAATGGGGAAAAAATAAAAAAAAAAAAAAAAAAAAAAAAGAAAAAAAAAAAGACCTGCAAATGGGGAATGGAGCACGGAGGTGTTAAAGGACCTGCTCATGGTTATGCTGGGCTTCGGTGAGAACCAGAAACTCAGCACCAATCAGCCAAGTCTTGCAGTTCATCCCTGTGTCAGACTTCTCCTCTGTAATAACTTCAAATCGTTTTCATTATGTTTTTCCCACTTCTCTCCCTTCTTTTCAACCTCAAGGGTCCATCTAAAGTACAGTTTGGTCTGGCATTTGATTCAGACGGGGCTACTGAAGCATTGAACAACCTCAAAAATAAATATATATATATATTTTTTTTTTAACTGAAGTTAAGCAGGTCAGACCTGGAACATTAGCTAAGCAAAGATTTTTTAGGATTTTTTTTTAATGCTTTTTAATTGCAAAAATGTGTCGGCTCAAGCAGTCTTTCCAAGACATACATGCATCGTACAGTAGGAGATACCTTTTATTTGATTAACTTCACACAGGAAAGCTTTTGAAACTTATACGTTCTTCATCAGGCTAGTGGATGAAAGCTAAGCCAGACAACTGATACAGCACTTCAGAAGTTTATTAAATTAACCAATTAAACTGAGGCAGTATACAATACACAGAGGCCAAGGCAAACAATAGAAGGTGGAACGCACTCCTGGGGCTGAGGCGATAGTGTTGTGTCAGCATTTCCATTATGAAGCTTCAGAGTTACTGTGGGAGGTGTGCAATAAAAAAAAAAAAAAAAAAAAGCTTAAACCACTGAATTCAGTCATTCTAAGGGATTCCCAAACATGCCCAGGCGGATGGAAGAGCAAGACGCAAACCAGTTTTTCACTAATTTTGTCACTTGAATTAGAAAGCAGAGCAGGTTTGGCCTGCAGAAAGACGTTGGCACGTCGCACAGGAAACAAAGCACTGCTGGTTCTCCGGAGCTGCGCAGTGCCCAGCATAAGGGAGCCCTGTTCTCGGCTGCCTGAAAATACAACCCTAATGAACACGATTAATCAAGTACAGCACGTTTGCGTGGGCTGACACACAAAGCTTACTCAGTAACAGAAGGTCTTTGCAGTAAGACCGGCATCTTGTGTAGCATCTTACTGTCAATCGCAGAGTCCCCACGCAGCGATGTAATGCAAAGAGTGCAAGCCAAATCACAAACACAGACAAGCTCTGTTCGTGTCAGAGACAAACCAGAGATGTTTACCCAACCTGAAGATCTGTCACCTCTTTAGACGCTGCATAAGAATCAAAGCGACTACGTTTCACATCCGGGAGAGCTGAGCATGGACTGAACTCCCCCAGAATTTTGGGTGCCCAGCATCAGGTTCACATGCCAGCCTTGGAGGATGCTTCTTCCTAGTCTAAACCGTGGGGATTCTTTGAGTAACAGATTTGCTGGCTTCACATTACATTTTGCAGCACGTGGAAACCTTTTCGTTGTGTGCAAACCTTTTCACGCAGCCCCAGAACAACTCACTGAAGGAGGAAAAAAAAAGACCAATAATGGAAACACTGACACAACATTTACTGTAACAGCACGATCAGCAGCAACTATAATTCTCCTTCAAAAAGTTACACCCACGCTGCTTTCTTTGGCCTCTATACCTTGCATATTGCCTTGGTCTAACTGGTTAATTTAATAAGCTTCAGAAATATTTAGTTGCCTGGCTCAAAAAAAGTTGGATGCGACTTAAAACCGGGTAGCCTGGTTTGCAACCACGAGCTGTGCTTGGTACGGCATCTCCACGGTTCAGCGCAGCATCCCAGCTCCGCTCCGCGGGCGGTTCTGCCGTGCTCCATTTCCTCTCTGGAAACCAAACAAAGCCAGCTCGGCTCCCAGCACACAGAGCAGCCACGCCGCTCTGGGGAGGAGAGCAGCTCGACAAACAAAGGTTAAATTGAATTAGCAGGACCCACTTTGGCATTCCAGTTCTGCGACAGAGTTTAAGAGCAGCTGGGGAGCACTGGGAAAGCACAGGGGTGCTTTTAGAAGAGGCAGGACGTCGTGGTGGGTAGGGACCAGCCTGGGACTCAGGAGACCCGCTGCTATTCCTGCCTTTGCCAGTGACCTGCCACATGGCCCTGAAGAAGTCACTTCACTCCATGTGTTTTTCTTTCCCCTCTTGCCCTTTTTCTGCTTTGATTTTAAAGTTTTCCAAGCGATTGCATCATCCTGTTTGTACAAAATATGTATTTGCATAATGTCTAGCACAACAAGACCCTGGATCACAGCTGGGACTTCTGGATGCAAGAGTTGTAAAGAGAAGTATTAGCAAATTTGATGTTTTTAAATGCCCATTATGCATATTTTGTAACCAACATGTCTTCTTTAAAAATTCTCCTGTGTTGTTTTGCCCGACAGCACAGAATAGGGGAAGGTCCCAAGTGGAAGACGTTGGCTGTTCCTCTTCCTTGGGGGCAGAACCTGAAGGGTATGTGGGAGACAGAAAGAGGGGTGGGCTATTTTGTAGGCTAATAGTGAAAATCTAGAACAGCTGATTTGCAAAACTGATAAAAATTTACAGAGTTGTATCTCTCTGACAACCTGGTAAAGATGTTTTTCTAACCTGAGGTTCAGCTTCATTAGATCTCTTCCTAGAATGCTGGTGCCTTCAGATCTGAATTCATTGATTCAGTTTCATGTGGACACACAACTCTGTCCCAGTCTAATCAAAGGCTGTGCTCCAAAAAAAGTCTTTTAGCTCATTCCCAAAGTTAACATTTTTTCTACCTGCTGCACTACCCTCCACACTCACCTCCAAAATCACCAAAGATCAAACAAAGAGACACTGGAGAAAAACTAAGTCCATCTTCCACACCCCAGGTTTGCAGCTAACAACTGTCCAACCAGAAAGCTGCACAGGAGGCATCTAAGCCAGCAACAGCATCAACTGAGGCTGAGCTGGGGCCTTGACTTCTGGTAGTAGCAGTGTCAGTGCCCTAAGAGCAATACTTAGGAGGAGTAAGGCCAGCAGCAGCACCCCTGTCCAACAGCCAGGATCCCATGTCTCACCGGGGAGGGAGAAACAGCACCCAGAAGTCAGGCTTTGCAATCTAGAGGGAGGAAAACCAGCTATAACCTCGATCCACGAAGCACCACAGATCTCCTAAAAACAGAGCAGGGAGAACAGGACTGGCAGCACACTCAGTTCGACAACAAAAGAAATAACATCAGAGTAGATGCCGCTTTCCTACACCTGTTACCAAAGCTTGGATTTCTGATATTTGTCTTGTGAGCTGAACATGCAAACTGGGTTCAAATGAGGCCATCTCACACAACATCTCACATCTCACACAACCTGGGAAACAATAATGAATATGCAGGTTACCATCATCAATCTTGTAATTCCTGCAGGTCTTGAAGGCTTCTCCTGCAAAGCACCCACCCATACAGGGCCAAGAATCCTAGCAAAGTGCCAAAACTAATCCAAAGAGTGAGATGGGCAAGTGCAGAGCAATTTTTCCAAGAGTTCATTAAGTAAGTGACAGACTTGGGCTTCATTAATTTTCACCTGCTGTGCCACACCCCCACCCTTGCTTCCCCGATGCATCCTATGGGGAAGCACAAAGCCCACGCTTCAGCCACGACCATCGGTGCTGACCGGCTTACACAGAACTCGGTGGGAATCCTGCCCCAGGCTGGAGAGTTAGGTTCTTGCCAACCAAAGGTGTCACATTCCCTGTGTGAGTGTCACAGCACAACTGCTGCATTAAGGGCACCTGCTGTGCAAGGGTGGGAACGGTAACACGTAACACTGCAACACGCAGGTACTCCAGCTGTTGGGATTAAACCCCCATTCCTCCCCTACATGCTCTGGCTGAAGTTATATGTTCTCTTCTCCAGCCCTCTTCAGGGGTTTTGGTGTTTTTTTCCCTTGTTGTTTTTGCCTTTAAAAAAAATAATAATAATAATAAAAAAATAAAATGCAAGGATCTCTCCTTTTAAACAAAGGAGAAAAGAGGCTGGAGTGCATGAAACACACTTTCCCTTTAATGATGTGCAGCACAGCCAGCTGGGACAAAGTTGGCTATGATGTCAGATTGCTGGTGCTTTAACACAACAGGGCTGTTTCCCCCAAGTATTTCTCTAACTAAGCAGAACTCAAAGGTTTCCTTCTCCAGCAAACACCTGAGCAGAAATGACTCACCCACCGTGTTGGCATCTGGCGCAGATCTTTAAGCCCTAATGCCAAGCCTGTTTATGTTGCTGAAGTACTGAGAGGTGAATTTTTCTTCTGCAACTTCCAAAACAGTTTGTCCACCTATGTTTTGCATTAAAATTAGCCCTCCCCTTGCTCTCCTCAATGGGGATGAGTTGGAGTAAAACATATTTGTAAGACCAGCCACAAAGTCATTTTTTCAAGCTCATGAAACATTCAAATGCATCTCTCTCTAATCAAATCACTTTATTTTTTTTCTGCCTGACTTCCCTTAAAAATAACGTATATATGATCATGGTATGCACAAGCATGCATCTCTAATAACTTTTGAATGAGTTGGTTGCTTTCAGCTCAATTTGATAGAGAGACAGGAGTTTCAGAGCTGTCACGTTGCTACAAGTTTTGTGAAAAGAGGCAGCTGGATAGAAGAAAGCTGCAGAGGCTGGAAAGCTGCAGCATGAGTACACCCAGTGTTAGAAACCAGAAAATGCCATTGTAAAGGCACCGACACATGGAATAGCCTCAATGGAAGGTTACAGTCGACCAAGAGGAGATGGAAAGGCACACTGTGCCAAGTACTACCTGAATATTTTAAAGGACATCGTAACAAAAGTCACCAGTCAGAAAAATTAATGGCCTTCAAGAGACAGCACTTAATAGAGCAGGCAAGACAACTAAGTACTTTAAGGAAGCATATAAGGAAGAGTACTCTTCATTTTAACTAAATCCTGGACTGGACACTCCTCTTGCACCCATGTAATCATTAATTTCATAAGACTGACTTCTAATATACCCCACGGTAAGCCCCAGATAATACAAATCCACTCTTTATTGCCTCAGTAGTGCCATTTAAAATCAATAGGATTACTCACAGCGGTAAAGTTAAGCACGTGTGAAAGTGTTTGCAAGACTGAGGCCTAAGGCCTGGTCTAGGCACAGCTTTTGTACTTGAAGAACTGGTTCACTTAAAGGTTTGTTTTGTTTTTGGTTTTATTTTTAAAGAAAACAACAGAATAATTAAAGCCATACAAGCACTTTAAAGTGGACACGTTTTTATTGCTATAACGGGAACTTCCAACAGCACAGCCTTGCCCAGGTCAGCTGTGCCGCTCCAACCACACTCGCGCTCTAGGCAGTTGTGTTGGCGCAGCCAAGAGCAGCCCCAGGTTGTGGCCTCAAGCAGCTCGACAAGGAGACGCCAGCCCATTACTTCTACTCAAGTCTCTCCAGGTAATTCATCCACGGAAGGCACACGATGGGATGAACAATGTGGGCAATCCCAGGTTATAAGAACATTTGGTCTGAAGTATAATCAAAAAGTGGGAATTTTTTTCCCCGTGATTCTTCCATGTGTGTACACACACGTCTGCTCAGCAGACGAGAAGGAAAAAAATAGAGCTCAGAATTTCACATGTTCAGAATTGAAGGTGAAAGAAGAGCAAGGTTATCTTGTAAGAAGATGACAAGGAGTGTTGTTCTAAGGAAAGCATTTAAAGCTTCAGGAGGATGCTAGGAGGAGGGGGGTGGAACAGTAGACTCACATATTCAGATTACTAAGAGGTTAAAAAAATTGTCACACTTTCAAAGAAAAAGAAAGAGACAAAAGGCATTAAGAGTAAACAGGAAATCTGGGAAATCTATTTCATTCAAAGTAGCAAACATCTGGAGTAAATTGTCAAGAACTTAAGACCATCAAAGTGAAGTATTAATGAGGTTAAGAGGCAGCTAGACTGGAGGAGGAGGCTGACGAATACAGTGACAAAGGAGAGAGGTGGAGCCAAGATAAACCTGGAGGCAAGGGGCTCATTAGCCTAAGGGGTTTTGTTTTTCTCTCTGCCCAGTACTTCCTTATCTTCTCATTGCTCTAAGCTTAAAATAACTTCTACTGCTTTTTGGTTTATGGAAACAAAACAGTACTCTTTTTCTTAGTAATTCTGTACTGGAATCTCTGCATGGTATTCCACTGTTGAGCCTCCATATTTCTAAGTTTAACTCAGAAAAGCACAAGAAAACTGAATGTACACTACTGTCTCCACCAAGCAGAGCTTTCTGAAGCCTAGAGTCCTTGTTCTTCACTTTTACCCTCCAAATTATTATTATTATTATTATTATTATTATTATTATTTTTACAGAAAAGAAGAAAAATCTGGTCCCTTTAATCAAAAGAATTCATAAAATATCTCCATGGATTTAAAAGCTGTTTTTTAAAAAGACTTTTTTGTTTTGAAGTAATTCAAAACAGGCTAAACAACACCTTTGAAGATGACAAAAAACAGTAGGCATAAGTGAATAAGGAGTCTAAGAAGGACATACTTAGTATGACTTATCCCTTAATATCCAGATCCTTCTCTAGAAGGGATCATCAGAAAGTTATGTTGGCTTTTAGTCAAAAGAGGAGAATGGTCTTCCATCTCTTCCTGGACTGTTATTAACTATATTGGTTACATTCACAGTCGTTAACATCCTTTAAAATATGATCTTGGGATATCATTTTACACCTCCCATTATTGAGCAATGGAACATTCATAAAACAGTAGACGGAAACAAGTCAGAAGAAAAAGAAAAGAAAGCCTCCAAGTTTCCATCTCAGCCAGTTAAACTAAATTGAAGATTCAACATGAAATTGATTCAGGAGTGGCAGTATATATGCACACACATTAAAAAGTACACTGGGGGAAGATACAGAATAATAAAACATGCACTTGCCTGTCCTCGGCTGTAATAGCCACAGGCAAACTTCAGCCAAGGCTGACAGAGCAGGAGAGGTTTCAAAGACAGGAAGCTCCTGTGGGTTTCACAGGATAGACAGCTGGGTAAAGGATGAAGATGCTCTTAAAAACCCCACTGCAGTGAAGTGTTTACTGGACATAAGAGAATCCACACTGGCCTTTGTTACTTGTCTAATAGCACAGGGGCCATTCGCGCTGTTTGTTGTCAGCCAAGCACCCATAACTGAGGTGTCAAAGTTTTGCTGGGAAGGTTTGTTCTTGTTACTGCAAAAGATGGATGAAGCTTTGCTTCATCCTCCACACTTTCTCTGTTAGATGGTCCCAAATGCCTGTCTGCACCTTTTGGGCCAGAGAGGAGCCAAAATGGCTGCTGTGGGGCCACCCCAATGGCTGATCAGCATTCACTCACAGAGCCCCACAAAACCGGGATTTTATTTTTAATCCAAATCAAAATAAGTCCTCCTTAGAGCTTGCAAAGTGCAATGTGTTAGACCCAGAACAGTTTGGAACAACCGGAGACATTCAAGTTACTCAGCGCTGTTGGTGAATTCAGCCACAAGCTCCTGTAGCAGGGCTCTCCTCAGGGAGCCAGATCACACCCGGATCCTAACCTAAGGTGTCTGAAGCATCCTCTGAGCCATTCCTCACTAGGCTAAGTACAGAGTACCAAAAGCCTTATTCCTCATTTTAGCACTTGCATTACGTGCTACAGACACCCACAGCAGTTACACAGTCCGACACCTCTATTTTCCTCCATTTTAAGACTGAGAGAAATTAGTGATAGAGGGGCTTCAAGGCGCTGCACTCCATTTTTCTCCACTGTTTCTACCTTCCCATTAAAACATAGCTAGAGGGAGCCATCTGGAAAAAAACAGGATTACAAGTTTGCTCTGTTTGGGCCAGGTACAGGGACAGGCAGCCCCTCAGGGGAGAGCACGCTGCCCAGCGCCTCAGTCACCAGGGCCTCACTGGTACCGGCCCGATACACGCAGGCACAAAACACACATCTTTAACACTAAAAGCAGGCAGTTGTTTTTTCAGTGACTGAGGGGTGCTTTAATGAGCACACTGTGTTGAAGCGGCTGGAAAAAGGTGATAAGCTTTATACGTTATACAAAAAGCCAGGGGGTTACTTTATATAATCAGACACAGCTGACTAAACAGGGCACTGAAAGTCATTCACAGCTAAGGTAAAACAAAACAAAACAACAAAAACCCCACAACCTCCTCATCCCGCCTCTCCCAAGAACCGGTTCCCCAGGCACAAGCCCAGGGTTGATCCGAGGCCTCAAGTACCCTAATTAATATGCTGCCTGGAAAAAACCTCTGCCTTACCTTGGCATGCCGGGGCCTCGCCTTGCCTCCGTGTCAGCGATGTGGGAGCAGGGAGAGCCAGGGCTGCGTGCAAGGCCCACAACAGCTTCTTCTGTCCCTCATGGGCCATGGTTCCAGCAAGGCCGAGAGGAGCCGATTAGCATTAATCCCCCACACTGTGGGGCTGGAGTAACGCTCGGAGCAGCCCCGCACAGGTGTGGGAGAGGTCCCAGGTGTTGGTGGTGCGCAGGAAAGGCCCTAAACAGCCTCAGCAAAGCCCCACTGGCATTTGCAGAGCAGGGCTGAGGGAAACCTTGGCTCTCCATGCCCAGCTGAGCCAAGAGAGTCTCTGGTGTCTGCCTCACTCTGGTTAGCATGTTTGCATGTACATATTTAACCCAGCAATAAAACTAAACTTTTCTACCTTTTCCAGGAGAAACAAGGTGGCATGCAGCATTACCTGCATGCTGCTGTTTGTACAAGCATGGGGGAATTTTAACACCACTTTAAAAAGAAATGACTGATCATTTCCTTAAGGCTTTTCACAATTTTAGACAAAATATGGATACTTGTACAACTTCAGCACTTGATTCACGCAAGTATTATTTTTCCAAGCATTAAATTCTGTCACAGCCTTTACACTCAAGAGCCCAGTTTGGAAAGGCAGATCCTTGCTGAAACCAGCTAATTCCTGTTCTACAAATAACTTTCTGGATGCTATTTAAACCGCATTCTTTTTACATATGATAGCTTAAAGGCACTAGTTTACCAGTAAATTCATGGAGATTTATCTATTTCTGGCCAGCTAGAGGAGCCCCCCCTCTGCATCTCTGGTAATGAAATTTCTACTCATTGCAGCTGTGGTGGTGCTGGCATTTTCCAAGACTTAAAGGGAAAAGGCAGTAGAAGTAATCTGCTATTCTTCCCAGTTTTGTGTAAAACAACTTGTTTTTGAGGCATGTGAGCCTGTTACACAGCAAGCAACACCAGTTTTTAGTGATGTGTGGGCAGGTCCATGAAATACGCCAAAATCCATACAAAGCAAGTATCAAAAGGCTTCCAGCAACACTGTGTGAGTTAGCTACAGGGGAGCCAGCTTCCCCCCACCCCAGGTGTGGAGCAAGGTGTGGTTTGTATGTTGTGCAGGTACATACAAAACAGCTGCTGCTTGAGCTCTGTGAGTGCCAATCACATGAGCAACCACATTTGTTTTCCAGAGATGGCTTTTTTTATATATTTTTTCCAGTATGTAACAACCCTAGTAAATACCTGACCACCTCTATGAAGTGATTTGTTGGGATTCAGCTTGTACATATAGCTTTGCAGGATCAATATCTAGAAAGGCAATGTAGCTAACTGCTGCTGGTTATCAGGAGACCTGGCTGGTCCTAACTCTACTGACTTGCTGTGTTAGCTCAGCCAAGATGGTTTGTATCTTACATTTTCCTCCAGCTCTCTGGCTATTTGGATCTCCCATCACTTGTGTACATAGGGTCTCTTACCCCATGAAGGGATAGCTACTGTCTTATAACATTATTACTGTCATTACAACAAAATAAATCCTGCCTGGCCTACCATCTGAGCTCCGTACTCCTGCTGAGCTTGCAAGTATATTTTGCCAAAAAAAAATATATATTCCTCAAGTCAAAAGGCATACTAAGCAATCATTTAAACTGAAAAGGCCAGCAACAAATGGCAACAGTTGCCAGATAAGGACTCAAGGAGGTATGGCTATGCTTGACCTTGAATACCTGAGTTAGCATTTCTAGGCCCCTGCTATAATAATATAATCAGCAGAGTCAGATAGATGCTTGCAGAGGCTGAATCAGAGCAGAAATGAATTTAAGTGCCCTGTAATGCCTGTTCAAGGACCTCTTTCCCTTCAGTGAAGAGAAGTCCTGCAGAGATAAGCCTCCTTGAATACACTCTAGATTTAAGTGGCCAATGTTAAGCGAATACACAGGAGCATCTACCAAATTATGTAGTTCTAGCAAAAAAAAAAAAAAAAAATCCAGGTTTGCATGTCAGAAACCTGTGCTACTTCAAATACTGTGCCACATACATGTGCTTCAAGGATTGCAGGTCCAGCTCCTTCGAAGTGAAACCCCATCTATGCCTTCCAAAGTCCTGAGTTTGGAAAAGAGTAATAGCATGTTGAGAGACAAGGGACATCAGACACAGCAACTGCGCCAATGGCTTTGCACAGCATCAGCATACCCAGAAGTGTTCCTTAGCGAGCTGTGAACCCAGCCACACAATCAGAGCTCTGGAAGTGGAGTCTTTTCAGGTGCAAGCCATAGGCTTGCCTTTAGGAATCCAAGTGGATTTGATCTTGCATATAAACTCGTTTTGCTCAGCCTGGTTTTCCCCCATTTGCAGTGGGAAATGAGTTCGATTGGGTTTAAGAATTATCACAGGTAACTTAAGAGAGGTATGGCTGGCTGTTGTTTGTATATAACACCTTACTGGTGACCACCTGAATTTAGACTGATTGGGAAATGAAGCAAGGCCCTCAGGTGAGAAGCTTTTCCTGTACAGTTGCCCACAGGCAGGTTGAAGACCAGTGACCTAGAGTACAGCTAAAAAACATGTCCTACGTGAATTACCACTGCTAAAATCAGAAGACATTTCAAGGTTGTCGACAGAGAAGGAAGGGGAGGAGGAGACTGTCCTGGGGTCAGATTCCATTCAATATTAACAATTTGAAGGGCAAAATGGAGAGCATGTATACAAAATTTGTCAATGATGGACAGAGCTAAGGCAACTTATGAGGGGTTTGGAGGACAGGGATGGAATTCAGAACAGCTTAAATTGAAGGGGAGAAGGAAAAACAACAAGAAGGAATTAAGGACTAGTGCAGATCATTACATGTTAGAAGAAAGGCACCAGTAAAATACGGGTAGTAATTGGCTCAACTGTAGATCCTCAGGGAAGGATCTGATGTTAAAAGTGGGGCACAGACCAAACATATGTCAGCAAATGGAAGCAGCTGAGTAAAAGGCAAGTGCCATTGGGGCTGTATTAACAAGGCTGCCGTATATAAGATCATAGCATCACAGATTTATTGAGGTTGGAAGGCACCTCTGGAGATGTTCCAGCCCAGCCCTTCTGCTTAAAGCAGTGTCAGCTAGAGCAGGTTTCCCAGGACCATGTCCAGTTGGGTTTGGAATATGTCCAGCATTGGAGACTCCACAATCCATCTGGGCAACCTGTTCCAGTGTTTAACCACCATCACAGTGAAAGAGTTGAAATGAAATTTCCAGCACTTCAATTTATGTCCCTTGCTTCTCATTCTGTCACTGGACATCACTGGGAAGAGGCTGGATTTGTCATCTTCTCTGCCACATATTGGGCATTTATACACACTGAAGTTCCCCTGTCCTCTTCCTAAGGCTGAATAATAGCAGCTCTTTCAACCTCTCCTTGTATGTCAGATGTTTCAATCCCTTAATCATCTTCATGGTCCTTTGTGGATTTGCTCTAGTACGTACACATCTTTCCTGTACTGGGGAGCCCAGAACTGGACCCAGCTGTCCAAATGTGTCTCACCAGTGATGAGGGGACGACTCACCTTCCTTGACCTACTGGCAACACTCTTCCTCATACAGCTCAGGATGCTGTTGGCCTTCTTTGCTGTAAGGACATGCTACAGGTTTATATTCAACTTGTTAGCCACTAGGTTTTTCTCTGTACTCTGGTCTCTGTACTAGGTTGTATTCCTCCTCTGGGGAGGAGTTATTCCTCCCCAGGTGATGGGCTCCACATTTTGCTTTGACAAACCTCTCTGCTCATTTCTCCACTGAAGTCCCTCTGAACAGCAGCACAACTACCTGGTCTGCTCCATCCGATTTCGTACAGCCTTCAAATTCACTGAGGCTGCACTCAGTCCCATCACCCAGCTCATTAATGAAAACATTAAAACTGTATTGGTATTGTATTTTTACACAGAAAACGTATACTTCAGACAATCTGCACCTTTTTAACATTAGTGAAAATGCAAGACGTGTCCTCAGATAACCCATGCTGGAACATTACCAAGGTAACAGGGACAGAGGGGAATCAAAGCTAAGGAAGTTTCTGGGATAGGATGAACAGGCTACAGGGGATCAGAAGCAAGCAGCTACTAAGAGAGGAATGGAGTAAATTTTTCCCCATATTGCCTAGAAAAATACATAACCTTCACTGCTGCTGCATCACAGGGCTCTTTTGTTTTGCTGTTTTTGTTTTCCTTGTTTTCTTACAGATAACTCCTACAATAATTATTCCATTCTGGCTGGTGCTGGAATATTTGTTCAACTTGACATATCATGTTTTAAGAAAAAAATATGCACAAGAGTTAAGGTAGTAATAAAGAGAAAAAGAATTAGAAGTGTAGAAGAGAGTTCAGTTCCCATCTGATCATTTTAATGATGATTTGGTGAGAATCTTGGTTTTTGTGGAAATAACCTCAGCTCTTTGTTTCCTTTAGTTAGTTGAATCTTCATCCAAAACCTGTAAGCACAGCTCCATTTCCCGAAATGAAAATGGGGATTAAAATGAATTTAGGATTGATAAAGATTCTTAGAACAAGACCATAATGTTTTCATCATGTTAATCTGAACATATGTCCTTTCCCCTTACAGAAGGGGAAGGTTACAGCTTCAAATTCTCTTGTGTGATGGCCCAAGAGCCCAAGGTGCAGAAATCCAAATGAACAACAAGCTTAGCGGTACAATCCAACCCAAAGGTCTCTTCAAGCAATCTGTTAACAGGCACGTCTGCTACACTGACTAAGTGCAGTTATCCTGAGGCAAGAGAAAGGAAAAAAGAAAAATAAAGAAAAGGTGGAATGGATTTTGAACAAAGAAAAGTGTAATGAAGAGGAAGGAGAACCAGGGTCCTAAGGAACCTAAGAACCTAGGAAGCCCAAGAACTGCTTCAGAGTGTCACGAGAGCTCTGTGTGGTTGAGGGTACTGTGGTGGTGCATTAATGTTTGGTATCTGCTGGAGGACCTCACAGCGTACAGCCCACACCTTGGTTTGGTCCCCATTGGGAGCTGGAGGACATTTGGACTGAATTTCAGAAAAAAAATTCTGCTTTAGGGAAGTCATCAATGGAAGGGAAGGAGAAGGAATCATCATGGAAGTCTACAATGAGAGGTCCAAGGTCAAGCTGAGAAGTCAAGCTGCAGGTCAGGATCAGGTCTAGTGACAATTCTCGGGCCAGACACAGTTCAGTGACGGCTGGGAAGGCCCACAGTGATAAGGAAGGTCCAAGGAGAAGCAGAGGCCCAACAGTGTAGTTCAAGTGCTGACCTGAGGGAGAGGAGGGGTGCAACCTGGAAAGGGGCAGAGTGCAGCAGACTATCATCAGTTTAAGATGCTCCAGAGCTGCACTTGAAGAAGTCATGTAACTAGGTAATAACAGATGAAAAACGATCCATCAAAAAGTGTGTATGCTTTGATGGAAAAATACGTGACCTCATCTTTCAAGAGGGTTATATCATTTTGTGGAGCTCGTACAGTGTGGCACTAGACTTTGTACATGTTTGTGCCCTAGAAGAGCATTTTCCAGACTCACTGCTCAAGCAGCTTCCAAATGAAATCTGCAAAGGAAACATCAATTTCTCTCTCCTATTAGCAGCTCCTTTCTTTGCTTGGAAGTGTGGTCACTTGTTTGGGTCCACAAAAGAGTACAAAGCAGAAGCTTACAAATACCTTTCTTTCTACTCTGCCACTGAAAATACCTCCATGACCTCCCATTGCCTAGCTAAAATCTCATCCCATTGGCGGTGCTCCCACACTTATAAAATAAAAACACATTTTGGGGAAAAAAGTGTCATCACGTGAAACAGAGGTAAGAGCTGTGCCTGTACAGGAAAGCCTAGCTTCTGGCAGATAAGTCAGAAGGTGGAAAAAGAGGTTATGCATTGTATTACACGGAGTTTCACTAGTCCCCAAAACCCAGTCAAGCTGCACACCCCGTAGGGAGGACCTGGAGGAGCACGCCATTGTTTTAAATGTTTGAAGAATATACGGCAAGAAGTGCCGAAGCCCTTTCCACATCTTCAGCAAGACTCATACATAAAAGGGTCAAATTTTGGTTCTAGTTGTGTCCACCAATATTCTGTAGCAATCTAATTCTTCATAGACACAATTAACTCACCTACTTTCACTAGAAAAACACTGTTATTACAGGAAATGTGTGGTGCTTCTGAACATAGGTGCAAGGGGAGAGATTTATTATGCCAACTCTGGGCTTGTCCTTGCCAGGAGCCTTCTTGTTCCAATTTTCCCACATTACTGATGTGCACCGAGAGCAGGGCTTTGCTAGAACAACAACAACAACAGAAAAACACAGGTGGGGCTGAATGTCACTTCCTCAAGTCATGCAGATGCTAAAGCTTTTTCATTTAACTATTCTGCCTTTCCTGATGAGGACAGAGTTTGACCTCTTGCCCTCAAGTTCTCTTTCTAGAAAGAGTATAAGAAATTGAAAAGAAACAGCTTGTTACTCCATGTCTGTGGGACTGTTGTGCCAACAACACTGATGCAAAAGGAAACCATTTGCATTAGTTGTTAAAACAGCAGAAGCTTGTTTCACTTTGGCTGCAATGTCCTTCTGACTCCCACGCAGGAAGTTTTCATGCAGTATTCCACATAGGCAGAATATGTCCAATTCCTAGAAGTCCAAATACAAGAAACCATAGCCCATTTTAGAAGCTATGCTGATCTTGAATTATAAAAGTGAGAGATAGTTTCCTTTTATGTGTAACCCCAGGCTACAGTTCCTGAGTTCTCTTCTTGTATTTTCCCTAGACTGTGTGGCCAAACACATCCTTCCAATGTGTCCCTCACCTTTAAAACAAGGATCATGACCAACTGGTGAACGAATAAGCCCTTATTGTTATTCCATGGACAACTTCCTACAGACATAAAGATGCCTCTGAAGGGGGGAAATTCTTTATTGCTGGTTTCTAAGAATGCCTAGGTAAATTTTGCTATGAGAAATATAGACACTGTTCCACTATTTCTGTTCTTTTGCACCAAAGCAAATGAGAGAAGTGGCTTATGAAACTGGACACATCACTGAGACAGTGAAGGAATATGGTGTATTTGCAAGAGCTTAATATTGTTTTATTTACACTTTCAATGCAAGGGGCTGTGAAATGGAACAGAATTCTATTTACCAAATGCTCTTCCCAGTGCAGCAAGTTAGAGGATTTCTCAATTAGCACATGGAGCTTATGTATAAAAGACAAGAGGTTAAGCAACATTGCAGTGCCCAGTGAACCATCTGGTGAACATTAGGATTGTCAATAAATCACAAAAGCATCAGTTCATCAAGAAAATTCCATTTCAAACCACTGACACACACAAAAAAAAAGGGATGGGAAAAAACTCACAAAATTGGTATTTTCATCTTTTATAAAAACAGGAGCATTAAATAACTTTAATCTAATTTCAATTGTTTTATTGGTTCTCTTCTGATGACCACATGGCTTCACATACTGAATGCTTAGCCCTTTGTCTTGCACAGAAAAGCATAATGAAATAACTTGGTGCATCATCGCAAGAGCTCAGCTTTCATTTTAGTCTTTCTCCTCACCATGGGTGATAACGTAACAGAGGTTCTTATAGTCAAGATTACCAGAGACATCAGGAGGGAAAGCAGCAAACATCTGGTTGATCTGCCAAGTGAACAGGAGATAAGTGTTACAAACATGGGACTGTGAGACAGCAACATGTACTGCTTTTCATTTTCAACCCAGTTCAGCTCCCTTCTGGCCTGATGTGTTAACCATTATGGAAAATTTTTCCCTAGTTTCAGTAAAATTAAAATAGGAACCAGGACAAAACTGGTTAACACAGTCCTATTAGAATTCCCAGAACTTCCCTATCAGAAAGAGCTTTCCCTAAAGTCCAGGTAAGCTCTGACTAAATATTGTATTCCAGTCTCCACTCCAGTCTGTTCCTGCCATGAACAAACTCCACTCATTCTCTTCTTTGGAAAGAAAGCCCCCCTAAATTCCTCCCAGCCATCAGAATCCATGTTCAATCTCACACAAACCACAAAGTCAGTACCTCATTTCAGAACTCATTCCGGATTTCAAACAAAATAACTCTCACAGAAATGGAAAACAGATCACAGTCCCCACCCAAATGCATTTGAACTCTAGTAAATTCACTGCCCAGCTCACCATAGGAAAGAACAGCAAGAGATAGGCCACGCTTACACTTGGATGGAAGTCCAAAGAATCTGTTTGACTTTGATTTAGCCATGGAGCTATTCAGAAGAGATGCTTTGAATTGTTCCTAATTGCTAGAGCTGGCATCAGCCTTCTCTCAGACTGGATTTGAGCTGATTTCATGCATTTAAAGAGGGGCAAGTGCATATGGCTGAGGAGTAGCTGGAGACGCATTCCTGTTTTGAGTAAGGTAGAAAAGGTCCTTACCTCTTCTTGACTGAACCGGTCTGCCTGTGTCATAAGCATTTCTTTGATGCTGTTCAAATAAAATGAAATAACCTGATTAAAGGGTGATAATGGCACATGACAATTCAGATGGCAAGATCCCTCCTGAAGTCGCATGAAAGAAAATCTGTGTGACCGCATAAATTAGAGCTGTTAATCCGTACATGATATTGTAAGAGATTTTCTGTGGGCACCCATCAGTGTCAATGCCTCGCTCTGCCAACTTATTTTGCTTTTGTGACATTTTATAGAGGTTTAAAATTGTTTAAGGTTATTACCCTAATTGTAATACAGCAATTTTGTATGCTTATCTTAACCTAAAATGGTAGGTTTTCTCACTTGCTGTTTAAAGTTTGGATCACTTAACAAAACCAAAAGAAAGAATATTTTCTGTAAAATCAGAGGATGAAAGGAACAGAGCATGAAATGAGAAAGAGGACTTGAAAGAGAACTCCAACAGCTATTCCAAATCATCATCTGAGAATCCCTTTATTTGCATGCAGTCATTCCCAGAGGAGACTATGAAACTGTGTGAGACCTGTTGTATTTCATGGTACAACATCTTGATCTGGAGTTACAGAACTGTAACAAGGAGCTTATCCCACACACAATCTGCATCCCATGCAATTACATCAAAGAGAATATTTTTGGGACAGATCCTCAGCTGATTTGCACTCTGTTTTCAAACTCATTGTGGGAAATCAGTTGAGCATGTAATTTTTTTTACCTAAGTGTATAGGTGAATAGAAAAGCCAAGAACAATCACTGCTTCCAGTCCAACCCCTTTACATAAAATGTCTTTACATTTCACCCCGTTACTCACATACTGAGGGCAGTGTATGTACAATGTGTGAAAACATCCCCCAGTATCAACTCACTGATATCACAAAATCATCCCTTTCACTTGGACTGATAATTTCTCCTGTCTGTAGGAGAATTCCTGTATTAATTCCAAAGATTTTGCATTCACATTGGAACCACAGTTGTTTTTTGTTGTTGCTGTTATTATCAAAGGTATTTACCAGGGCTCTTTCCAGATCAGTAAAACAGATATTATAGATCAGTGATGACAAATGAACAGCCCGATGTACAAAAATAAAGGCTGAAACAAATACAGAAATCTGTTTTAGTTTGTAGATTGGAAAAAAGGCTGCTTTTTTTTGAAGAACTGGTGTGGGGAGAGTACAATAGCTCTTCTGAAGACAGCCCTTTCTGTTTTTTAAAGTGAATATTTAAACATAACTACTTATAATAGAAATCATGCCTGCACAGGAACACTTTCATACAAGTAAAATTCACCTACTGTGGATGCAGATGTTCAGGCAAAATAGTAACGCTTCCCTTCCTGCTCCCATACAGCATGCATCTTGAGTGAAACAAGTCACACAGATAAAAGTGTAATTTTGATGGCAAAGCTACAACTGCACTTCCTCATACCTCTAACACACATATTTTTTTCCAGTAAAAAGCTACAACAAAGACATTTGCGTAAGAGGCATATACTCTTCTGAATCTCTTTTTCGTTGATGTGAAGTTCTCACTTGGAAGGACACAAAGGGAAACTGAAAAAGGAAGTTTATGGGTAATGAATAAGGACCTTACCCACAAGGACAAGCATGGAAATATTCAGGCAAGTTTGGGGAAATACTCTGAGCTCACAGACAGGGCTTAAGCTATTGTATATGTTTTCCTTGCAGAACTTTCCCATGCTCTTTACTTAGCAGAGTCTTTCTTCACCTCTTTCTCTCATATTGCCATTTCTGTCTTGTTAGTCTGGCCATTTGTTATGTGACTGAATTTTTTGAAGGGGAATTCTCAGATGATCTCTGGCTGGGGGAGTAGAGAGATCATTCTCATCAGCATAAATTGATTATTGGACGTATGTGCACTGGGGCAAACATCATTAGCAAATGTAAATAGGAAGTGTGATACAGGAAGGAGCTCGGTGAATAGAAGGAAGCACTTACAGCAATTTTGTCAGAAGTCACAAATAAGCTTCATCAGAAACAGGACTGAATTAAAAAGAGATCTGGGCGCGATGTGTCCTCTACTCGCATGCTTAAAGTATTTAGGGGAAAAGAAAAGATCAAATATCTAATTATAATCTTCTGATGCATATCCCAGTAGGCTCTGGCACACTCACAAGGAAGAAGGACTGAGTTAAGGATCTATGCACATTTTCCATTATTTATTTTATAGGGAAATGAACGCTCACAATTTCCAAAGCTAGAGATTATGTGTGGGTTTTTTTTTTTTTTTTTTTTTTTTTTTTTTTTTTTT
>CM021783.1:4406354-4465158 GCA_011076525.1 Nettapus auritus
TTTTTTTTTTTTTTTTTTTTTTTTTTTTTTTTTTTCTTTCTTCATTTATCTTGTTTTCTTTTTTAAAGACTATTTGTTTCTCAAACAACAACAACAACAACAACAAAGTCTTCTGGGCAAAAAAGAATATCAATTTGCCTTGATGTGGGTGTCTAAATGTTATCTCTTGTCCTGCCTGACATCAGTTCCTTCTACAGAAACAAATATTTTGTTGCCTCCTTGTATTTTCAAAACATTTTTTAAATTATCTGTAAAATCTCTGGGACACTTTGTTATTCCCCTGGGATTTCCCTTCATACATTGTTTTCTCAGAAAAGAAAAAAAACAACACAGGTGAGTTACAATAAGCAGCTCTCTACAGCAATGATGAGAAACATCACTAGCTCGGTCAAATTAATTTCTAAAAGTCCAGAATGCATTTAAACTTTCTGGGTCCATTTTCCTCTGGTACAAATCAGTAGAGTTTTGTTGGCATCAGCATTAGACACAGTTGACGTTGGCTTGACTCACTTTGTCCAATGAATGGCATTTAGGACTGAATCATCTAACCTTTCCAAAAGCTATGCCAGTTTACACCAGCTGAGAATCTGACCTAAAGCATTTTCTCTTTTTGACATCATGCTATAGGAAGAAGTTTATGTGTGGTATAATGATGCAGACAAGCAAAGTCTGTCATTGAATTTGGAATTAAGTTATAAACTCCTGGAGCTTCTGGAAAGGTTAGAAGACTCCATCACAGCTACCATCAGATGGACTAAGTGAGTCATTTCCAGACTAGAGGTGAAAACACGCAGAGGGAAGAGACATAAAAATCCCCAGAAGGATGTTAACTCCATGAACATAAAAAGAAGTTCTGATTAAAAGGTCAACATGGCTGGTTTTGGAGAGGAACATTCCAGGATTTTTTAATACGGAGAAATATTATTTATTAACATTAACTGTCATATTGAAAGGGCTGCATGAGCCAACATAAAAATTATTTCAAAACCTTCAAATGCCTAAATTTTGGAAGCATATGAATAGAAGTTAAACCTCAAAGACATTCACGGAATTGATTTAATGGTTTGTTCTGTAATGATCAACATTACCCTCGGGTCTAATAAGTAAACATTATGCTCTGTTGTGGTGATGAACTAAAACAATTGTCTAATGTTAGCAGTGCAGTGGGGGTGGGAACAAGGTTGACCTTTTCCATCAAGGAAAAAAAAATGTATTTTTCTCTAATCTTTATTTTGGAGTGTGATACTGCATTCCTAATTTGCCCCAAACTCCAACTGGCTTCCAGCATCCAAGGAATGTAGAACTGGATACAGGGTGGCAAGCTGGCAGATTTTGTATGTGGTTCATTGTTACAGATAGTGGTGGGAAATATAACATTTCATGGGTTTTGTATCATCAGAAGGTTGTATTTCATGGTTGTGATTTCACTACCGTGTGATCTGGCCTATTAGGCAACAGGCTAAACTTTTTTTTCTGATAATGTTTGAGTCATTTTTGATGTATTATCCTGAGTGTTCTTCCCAGGCTGTTTGGACAGTGTTAACCCCAGAGCAAGCTGAACAACTGTTAACTCTCTATTCCTCCTGCTTGTTTGCTACATCCACTTGTTGCATCTTGATTTAATTAATTTGGAAGTTTTTTAGTGAACTTGGCTTTTTTGGGGGGGGGGGAGCATATTGCTTACCATAATAGGACTCTCATACCCACTGAGAATTAAGTGCCACTGCCATAGAAAAGCAAATTGGTAATGGAAAAATATATTGTACGTGACTTTCCTATTTTTAACTAACTTCATGAGACATTAGTAATTGCAGATACTGTCCTGGAAAACTCCACCTCAGAGGTTCTGGTAACAGGCTTAGTTTTCCTTTACCTTATCAGAACATTAAAAGAATTTCTCGATGCAAATACAGCTTTGTAACTCATGGTTCCCTAATAAGCTTGCTATACATACTATGCTTTAGAAAACTTACCTGAACTGGCTGCTACATTAATAGTACAGACCCCACATTCACCAAAGAATTTCAGCATATGCATAAATCTAGGCACATAAAACATTTCACTGGAGCCATAGGTCAGACCTCATCATCCACTGCTCTGATTTGATACAATCTATCTCATTTACCTGAAGGCCTGCTTACACCATTTGGACAGTATAATGAGGATTTACATTTGTGCAATTAGCTCTTAAAGTCTTTTTACCCTGATCTGTTGGTGTAACAAGTTACGAATACAAATTAGGTCCTGCCTCCTCATTTAAATAATAGCTATATTGATAATAATTGTTATATTATTAATAGCATTATTTGCTTTTGCTCCCACCATATCTAGTGGAAATGTACAGCAAATTGTTGTCTAGAAGCAGAAGGCTCAAACAGTAAACATGTAACAAGGAAAATGATCTTACTAAAACCATATCCCCGAGTTAATTAAATTGATCACTTTTTTTTTTTTTTTAAAGGGGAATGGCTTTCCCATTTTAGTCAAGCTCTCTGAGAGCTAGGCACCAGACATTCATTTTAATTTTACATATGGAGTTAATCTACAAAGAGTCATGTGTTGATTTATATCCAGATCTTCAAAAAAGGCTATCTAATGGCCTACATGTGATTATATTTCCGTTGCCTCTTGCAATGTCTGAAGACAATAACATCTCTTTTTGGTATACAAATACATCCATACAATGGTCTAGTCTTTTAACTCTGGCTTACAAAGCTTGCCAGTTCCTCTGTCTCTTAAAATCCTATGAAAAATACAGCTTTTAAGGAGTTCATTAAACTTGTACAATTACAACAACAACAACTACTACTACTATTATTATTATTATATGATGATGATGATTATTATAAAAGAATTTTAGGTAAACTTACTAGTCTGCCTTTATGTGGCCTTTTCCTTCTGGGTCGAAAATCTTAAAAGCATTCAGAATGGTTTCTTCTGGGTCCGTGCCTAAAATTAATGAAATATAATTTAGAAGCCAGGGTGTATTTCTGTAGCTGCCGAATACTTGCTATGTAATTGCGTTCACTGGAAAAGAGAGCAAAATGGAGAATTCTACAGTTGGAGGTTTGAAGACAAAGGTTCCTTAAGTCGGCAACATTTGTCATGTCAGATAAACAATAGAGGTGAATAGTTCAATGTTCAGAAGCTTAAAAATAATAACTCATATCTATTCTGTGTCTGCAGGAGAGAAAACTTCCAGGAACTGGTCTCCAATATCAGTACCCAGAGGATTAGTGGCTTTCAGAAATGAAAATATAACAAACTGTTTCCCTCACTGGCTTCCTCTAATCTTGTACTGTACGTTCCTTGTAAAAACACTTTTTGATGTTACTTGTTCGTCACTATATAGAGAAGAGGTTATTTCCCTCACTAAAGGAAATGGAGCTCATCATAAAAATCTGAATGTCAATGGAAAACAGTGGAAACAGGATGATCAATGTAAAATGGTGTTTTGCTTTTATGTTTTGTAGCACACTTCCATATAAGTATATCTTCATTAAGTAAGTGTTAATTATAGAAACAGGATGGTTTAAAGCACTAGACTGTTGCTCCAAAAGTTTGCTTCTGCTCTTAGCTGGGTCACAAACTTTTGGTATGACTTTAATTTCTCTGCTCCTCTGCTCCCAGCAATAAAATTATAGTAACAGTATTCTTTTTCTTCCATCCTTTATATTCCCCATCTATTTAGACTGGGGAAAAAAAATGGGTCAGGGAATAGCTTTCACAGTGCCTTCGGCTGGGATTTTTGACTATTCTGTAATGCTGCAGATTCTGCGTATTCTTAATCACAATCAGTTTCTACCCACACCAAAAGATACCCTATTTACTCTCTTTTTGACTATTCCTCAGTATTTCAAAACATTATGGTAGCACAATGCAAACCATTATTCATAATTTGAGGAAAACAAATTTACAAGCAGGTATATTGACCGATGAGGTTACTTGGGATGCTAAAGTGTTGCAAGTGTGATTAAAAAAGGGTAACTATTGGAAGAATGCCATTAGTATTTAAGTTTATATTCCAACGTTTGACACAGAGAGAACCAGAACAGAACCCAGGCAAGGTTCTCTTCTCTAACAAGTATATACATTCTTGACACCTCCTTAGTTTCCTTTGTAATCATAAGGATTAGTAGTAGTATCCTAGGAGATATAATGGTCAATAAACCGAAGACTATATGGCCTCCTTCTTGTTATACACTGGCCATGTATATTTTTCTGCCAACCTGTAAGCAATGTATTCAATCTACAATGAATATATGATCAATACAATGAGGATTGGTATTTAATGACTGTTTTGACAGTCCTTTGAACAGAAACTTCTCCCAGCTCGGAGGAAAGGTCTGCATTTTAAATAGTCACCACTGTGGGGGGGATTTTTTTTTTTCTCCTTACTGTGTTTTACATTTTCTACTCTGTCATATCCTTGGACTTTGGCTTTGAAGAGAAGCAATGCAGCAGGCATTCTTTATTGATTAGCTGGTAAATAAAGTGGTTTCTTTGATGTGCGGCATCTCTGTTTTCTGTACAAATTGTATTATTCTGACTCCCTGTAGAAACAGCTCCATGTGGTTGGCATTAACATAAACTGAGTTTTGTTAGCTGTTCATCTGGCATCATAATCTCCATATACAAAGCTAAAGCTCGTCCCAAAAATCCCAGCTTCCCCTTTATGACAGAAATCAATTATAGCACAACAAATTTTACTTAGAAAGCACCTTTCACCAAATTCTCTGAGTGGTACTTAGCTAATAAAGAGTGTTGCAAAATTGCCATATCCACTTCCTCTAGCCGTTTCTCCCTTTCTAATTGCACTACAAAGGCTCTTCATCCCAATTAGTTTTGATTGGGAATGTGCAGTCGTTTGGCTCTGCTTCCTTTGCATGACAAACCCAACCAGAAGGGCATGACAAGCACAGCTGTGATTTTCCCTTCACCAAATGGAAATTAAAAAAAAAAAACCTCCTCTGCTAGTAGCCAACTGGAAAGCTGCAGACAACTGGGGTATGTTTTACCATTCACCTTCTTGTGCTGGCACTGGTTTTAGGCCACACAATCGGCAGGGCTGGACTCCTTGCCAGCTTCAGCAATCATAAGAGACAAGAAGAAAGATGGAGATTGAGGAACAGCTCGTTTCCATGCTCTGTGCAACCATAAGCAACACAAATAGAAAGGAATATACAGCAGGGCACCCCATCAGAAACCCACAGAAACACCCCATCAGAAACAGAAGAGCATGGAGAAAGGCATTACCTACTTTGCCAGATGATATTCAGAATGTAAAGGTGTAGGTACCACTATGATCAAGACAGATCAATGACTGGGTAAAAAAATCTGCTCCTCATTGTCAGTCTAGAACC
Organism: Nettapus auritus; assembly: GCA_011076525.1. Taxonomy (NCBI): domain Eukaryota; kingdom Metazoa; phylum Chordata; class Aves; order Anseriformes; family Anatidae; genus Nettapus; species Nettapus auritus. Next base: position 4,411,718 of record CM021783.1, read on the forward strand.
TTCCCCATCACCTCTTATACTTCCCAGACACACTGTATTCCTTATCAATAGCATGTTTCTTTGAGGACTAGTTACATCAGTTCTTCCTATCAGGCCTCTCTGTTTTCTATTCCAAGGGTAGAAAGCCTTTCTTTGAAACTGTGGTTAGCAGTACAAAGCCAGAGGCCAGCAACAATACAATAAATGCTTTTTTCAAGAAGAGGTGATCAGATTTTTCCTTTTTTTTTTCTATTCATTTTTATTGGTGTTATCTTCATAATTTTTACCCCAGGAAAGAGTAAAGAGGGAAAAGAAAATCACATAATATTAGTTGTTTTAACAGACTTCTGGAATGTGCTTGGCTAAGCAACTGCCTTGCTCTGAAGGTCAAGGCTTTCACCTATCTCTAATTCACACAGGAAGATGACTAGAAGGTTCTCTTGGCTTCACACTCCCTATTTTGCAGTTTCCAGCCATATAAACGATATAACTAAATTACTACCGCCACACAGAATTTAGTACCTACAATTTCTGAACTCCCTACAGTCATTTATATATATTCCGTGGCAATGGGCCAAATTCCTCTCTGTTATCATTCTAAATCCACTGAGGTTAAATTAGTCCAATTTATCCATTCATTAGGAGTTATTCAGCAAAATCTTCATTCAGCTTAAGCCAATAGCTTAATTACCATTGACCTCAAGTGAAACCAACCCTGGGCTACTGGGTTACTACTGTAACAGAAAATGAGGGAAGACCATGCTGCTTCTTCATGGCCTTTAACTGCAAGGATAGTTCAGAGGTCATGTTCACATAATGAGTCAAAGGAGTTCAGAAAAGTTTTCACAGTATACTGAAAATAGGTTTAAACCAGTTAATGCTGGGAATAATACCAGTACAGCATGAGCGACAGACTTCAGCCTAGAACCCGCAGATGGTGAATAACTCTTCTGCACTGAGCTCCAGGCTGCCATGATTTCATTACTTTCTAGACCTCAATTTGCCACTTTCATGTTAGCTTATGCAAGCTGAAATCACACCTTTGAATTATCCTCTGGACTGTCTCTCAGCCTTTTCATACTTCATCTCTGTCTGCAAAAATGGAGATCACTCCTTGCCTTTAAGCATTGTTCTGTGGATACATTATTATAATTTGCAAGGTGCTGAGATATTTCAGTGCTGAGGATCTTTGACAGATACCTCTCCAATCCCCCAAAGGTACTTACCTTTCAGCTTTTCCCCAAACATAGTAAGAAAGACAGTGAAGTTAATAGGACCTGGCGCCTCCTTTACCATGTCTTCTAGCTCTTCATTCTTGACATTCAGACGACCTGCAGCAGAGATCATTTTTCATAATAAATCACAAATTGTGTTTCAAAAAATTATTCCCATTCATCTCCTCCCACTGGGGAGCTCAGGGCTCTGTGCAACTTTGCTAATAACATGGTAGAACACAACTCCAGAGTACTCCAATGTATTCTGAGTTGGAATACAGAGTTGGCTCTAAGATCAAAGGGTGACTGAAAGAGTAAGAGGGATAAATGATACAGACCTGGCCAGCAGCAGACCAAAGAAGGGGCCACTTCCAAATAAATTGTTTTGCTGTTTGTTTTTGTTTTTATTACCTCAGGTGAAATACAGACCCCATTGTTATTAATATAGCAGAGTTCCAAGTGACTGAAGTAGATCCAAGGTCTCAGACTTTGCCCTCCTGTATATTGAGATGCCTTTGTGCATAGAGGGCAGATGGATGAGCTGAGTAGTCCTATCCCCTCCCCATCCTTGTGCTGGACTACTGATGAGAATTTAGAACCTGGCATCTCTACTCAAATTGAGTGGTAATTTGCTGTGACTGTACTTTATAGGCATTGAAGGGCTTCACTGAACATGAAGGATAGCTAAACTTGGCCTTAAGAAATAAATATTTCAGGGTAACAGTAGCTACAGGCCAAAGTTGGCAAACCCCTTTGTCACAATAAAGAGTTCAGGAGCTTCTGCTCTTTGCACTGACTCTGCTGCAGTCTGATTCCACCCCAGGGAGCACTAGAGATTCTTATCAAACTCTTTTTAATAAGATCCAGATGGCAAAAGCCCAAATGCCTACATCACTGTTCAAGCCTCAAATGTTGCAACATGGATAGAGCTTCAGGTTTGGGCTCCTGAGCATTTTGATTTTTCTTTTTCTTGGGATGATTTTTTTTTCAATCCGCTTGATGTTATCACGATTATAAGGCACACGAAATGGACAGTACCTAATCCCACGACATGTGCATTCCACCCCACATCAATGCACAACAGCACAGAACCTCACATGAAGTCTTTACTTTTGTGTGGGTAGAGGGAGAGCTAGTCCATGACAAGAACGTTAATTGGCAGATACTGCATGGCTCCTAGATAATAAAGGTGCAGCTTGTGAAGCGTGGATTCAGAGGATAATCAGAAATGCCTGGCATGGACCCCTACTTGGGTGGGCTTTTTATGAAATACTTGCAGGGGAGGGATCAGTGCCTTTGGACAGCTGCCAGCTGCGTAGCTCTGTAGCACCCGCCAGTGAATCCCAGAGAGACCTTCATTCAGCATCTGAACGAGGCTGCTCAGGAGACTTCCCAGCTGGACCTATGTAGTCAAGATAGCAACTACTATAAAGGAGGAGGATCAAATTGAACAGGTTTCCTTTTGCCTTCTATGTATCTCATTAATTCCCTCACTGTAATTCTAACACAAACTTTTATTATGTGCTTGAAATGTAAACTGCATTTCTTTTAGGTATTTCTTTATCACTACCAGCTTACCTAGTGCAGCAAATGTGTCTCTCAAGTCTGCTTTGTCAATAAAGCCATCCCTGTTCTGATCCATGATGGTAAAAGCCTGTTGGAAGAAAAGGGGCAATGTATTGCCATTGTCATGTTGCACTGGAGAGCGTTACAACCACACATACCAATACAGAGGGGCGTTATATTCATGCCATAAAGACTATTTGACTTCCTTTGATTCTTCCATAACATGCCACATCATTGCACTTTCCTCACTTTCAACACATTACTGTATTTTGGCAAGGGGCTTAATTAAACCCACCCAAACTTCTTCCTACTAAATTAATGCTCAGTGCAGCATGTAGCTGGGCTGAAGCCAGTGCTGGCAGCTCCAGCCATTCAGGCCTTAACCCATAAAAGCTTGAATTAGGGAGGTTTTAGTCCTTTCCCATATCTCATTCCTTTGTGCAGCTATCATATTTTGTAAAACATTTAATTACTGTAGGTATCTCTTTGCTATTGAGCAAAATTAAATTTCTTCTGGGCCTCAGAATGATCCTTCATACAGAGATAGCTCAATTTTCAGAAGCACAGAGAAATGTATGTTTCCTAGTATTATTTATTCATAGTTTGTTTCTCTTTCCAATAAATGGTATCCTTCAGATTGACTTTGATGTGTTGACCTTAAGTACTTATTGTCAGGCAAAATTTAACTTCTTATGGAAAAAAAAAAAACAAACAACTAAACATTTGTTATCCAGCCAGCTAACTGCCTATCTGCCTATTTACCTATTTTCATGCCTGTCTATTTGTTGCTATCACACTTTTAATATTTCATTGATTTTGAAAGATTTTAATGACCTAAAATTCCCCTGCATATACTATGGGGAGTATTAGTAGAACCAGGTTCTACTGGTTATCTGAAACTGGTTATCTGTCGGACATGCACATCAATAGGAGACCGTATCTTTACAATGATCAGGAATTGTTTTTATTTCAGGATTATTACAAAAAACAACATTCTCCTCAAAATACAGCTACTTCACTGCAGTTACAGTAACTTTCAGAGTTTTAAAATCCACTGCTCTACAGGCTGCACTTCTTTCCATGATCACATTATATCAACATATCTTCATTCAGTTTTACCTCCAGTTTCTTACAAAGCCCCACTGCTCACATTCCAGTTTGCCCATGTGATTACTTGCAGCGTGCATGTTCATAACCCTTCATTTACCTGCCAAGCCATCACCTAATAAAAAATTAAGCCCAACTCTTTATAGTTGCTTTCCTTCCTTTTTGGGGGGAGGCTTGCTTTAAACAATGATTAAGCTTCCCCAAAATTTGGAAGTAAGACAGAATGAAATATGAAGAGCAAAGCAGAGCCCAACAAGCTCACAGAAGAGAGAAAGAGTTTTAGCTATGTATCTTAATGAAGGAACTTAAAATAACGTAATAATGGCAATGTTGATACATTTGCTAGTGATTGAAATCTCTAATAAAAAACTTTTTAGCCAAACTTTGTTCCAAGTAGGCAGTCTTTAGACACAACATGGTCTTGGTTTTCATTGGACCACTCCACTGCCTTATGACTTTGCCATCATTCTGCATCCATTCTCCCAGAAATGTTCTAAGTATTAGCTTATTTAGAGTAGTTCAAAACAAGCATTCTGACTAATTCTTTTTAATAGTAGGTCTTAAACAGTAGTCCTTGAAGAGAATAAAACTGTATGTTCACTGGATGCTGATAAGAGGTGGGAGAAGAGTGTTAATAAACATGTTCCCATTAATTTGGGAAAAGGTTAGCGGTTTCAGGGCCATATCTACAATACCTTTTACAGGTTTTTAGTCTCATTCACCACTGAGCTTTAGTGGTGGGAATCCTCATGAAAAGTAAATTTGAAATTCACATACACAAAATGAAACAGTATGTATCACATTGGAAATTGCTTTGGAGATGTGAGTTAGCAAAAAAAATGAGGAAAAAAAGTGTAATTAAAAGGACAAATTAGTGGAAAATGTGATGGCCTCACAGACGTTCTAAAATGCCCACTGAAGAATAGAGCCTAAACTCATCAAGCAAATTATCTCTCTTCAATTATGCATCAGCTTTTATGCCCATTAGATGGGCCTCATCACAGGTAACCGATCAAAGAATCCATAATGCATGGTAATACCAAATTTTGGGGGAGCCAGAAGATGCTTAATTAGTTAACCTCAACATGTTGTTTTGGTTTATGGGCATTTATGGAGAAAGTTGGCTGAGGGCTTCTTGGTATTTTTGTTTCTAGTTTGTGGGCAGTATTAGATGGGCATAGAAGAATATTTCTATTGCTGTTGTGGAACAGTCCACTAATTAATGCCCTGGTTCAGTACAACATCTTCATTCAGGATTATACTTAAGCACGCAAGACAATTCTTATTTAAAATAGCACTTAACTTTAAAAATGTGCTCAAATGTTTTCCTGAATTAGGGCTAAAGTGGATTAGATAATAATATTCTTTTCTTTCTCTTTCTCCTTTTTTTTTTTTTTTGGTGCTCAGGAGTTTTTCATATAAACCTAGAACTTGAAAAAGGAGAGAGAGGAAGGGACAGAATGAAGGAAAGAAAGACTGAAAGAAAGAATGAAGGAAAGAGCAAACACACAAGGAAAATGATATGCTAGCCAAAACCACAGAGATGATTCAGAAAACAACTGTGTGTTCTATTAAAGCAGATGGAGAACTGAATAAGGATTACAAACAGAACCTATGTTATTCATTAGCAATGACAGGAGACTATAGAGAACAGCAGAACAGTGACCAACCTCTTTGAACTCCTGGATCTGGGTTTGTTCAAACATTGAGAATACATTGGAACCACCTTCTATCTTCTTCTTTGCCTTTTTTGGAGCCTGTGATACAAATAAGAAGATTAAATATATATTACCTTGTCCAGTAAGCACCCATGAAAATAAATTCCATTTTTAACAGAAGGTAAAATATATGCAGGCAAGTAATACAAGAAGATTGTTTTTGTTTGCTTGTTGTTTTTTTTTTGTTTTTGTTTTTGTTTTGTTTTGATTCAATCCACAACATACATATATACGTTAAAAAATGTGATAAAATATGCTGCTTTACTTACAGCTGAATCTCTCACTGAGGGTTTTTGCCATTTCCGTGCTCTTGCCTGGAAGCTGACAGCTCATATAAGCAAGGACAGCTTGTCACTGTGCTGCCGTAAAAGAGGTGAGGGGCCCAAAGTGTGGCTCTGAATAACACAGCTGGGCCACTGCTTGTTCCTTGGGTAGAGCCACCTGCGCCAGCCCATTTGACACAGGACACTACTCCCTCTTCTGCACTGGCTTTGCAGAGCTTCGCAATATGGGAGGAGTGATATAAGCTTATAGCTTCCCGTGGAGATGGAAGGTCAATTCCCAACCTGCTGTTCTCAAGAAATACAAGCAGTTCAAGTAAGTCCCTGTATGAACCCTTCCTCCCAGTTCCCATGTGGGGACGGGCAGCCAGACTCAAAATTAGGCCCTGCACGAAGACTCACCTCAGGGACTATAAAGGGAAGTGATACAGATTCCAACTGACAGAATAGTTTAGAAGTCTGCTCTTTCTGGACCAACACTGAACAAACTCTTCCTATGTAGGAACACCTTCTACACTTGGAGAAGAGTCTATATACTTGCACCAAGCTACGATACTGCACTACATTGCCTTACTAGCCCATACAATTATACTACTTAAGATAGATATCATCAATAAAAGGTAGGGCTTGCTTTTATCACTGTTCTATAGTCAGAAACTGAGACACAGAAAGACTGGGGAGCCCTACAACGTTATCAAAGAATCTAATGCTCAGTAAAAATCAGTCAGAACTAGACATCATTATGTACCTCTGAATAAGGGCCCAACCAGCTTGCCTAAGACAATACAGTTTTTGTTTTGCAGTGAAGAATAAAACCTGTGATTCCTACGGATTACAGAAATGTTTTAACCACAGCATTATCCTTTCTTGGGGCAAGATAATGAACTACTCTGCCTTTTGAATTCCCTTCCAGATGGATTATTCTTTTCTTTATTATTCCTACTTTTAAACTTCATCATCATAGTCCCACCTGGTTCTCTTGTCATGGAAAATTAGTCTTACTTAGTTTGGGCTATTCTGCATGAAACAGAAGGGAACTTCTACTGTCTCCTTTCATCAAAATAAAAAAGCCTGTGAAAGTTCAAATTCAATACTGATTTCAAATATCCTGAGGAGCACAGCAGCTCAAGGAAATATTCCCACTTGACTCTGTTTGAAGTATACATTGTCTGATCAATTTAATTTGCCAGGCAGATTTCCACACTCAGCCATCCTGCTTTAGATCCCAGGTTGAAAATTAGGGCTGTTGTAGACATTCACCCACAAGTCCATACTCCAGACCTGTCAATCTCTAATCAGCCAATGCAAAGCAGTAAAATCTGGAAATAGGAATGGAAAAAAAAAAAAAAAAAAAAAAAAAAAAAAAGTGTTTGTAGTGAGGATAAAAATAAGGATAGAATGCCACCACAGACACGGAAAAAAAAATGGATAAGTGGAATATTTAATGAACGTAGAAATATTGATTTTGGAATAAACAGATTCCCTCCTCCTCCCACACATGAAATAAGTGTTATTCTGAGCAGTAATGGGCAATCGTCCACATAACGTGAGGTGCCTAGTGGAGGTTTTCAGCACTTCCAGATTGACTGGAAATATTAAGGACAATCCTAAGTATTTACAATGTATTTGTTCCCCGAGGTAAAAAGAAAGCAGATGTTACCCAGTGAAATGTATTGCAAGCTGTCTGGGGGAACTGACCACATGGCACAAGGCTGGCCCCAGCCTTTACAGATGGGGTAGTAAAACCGCTTCTCCTGTGGTTATGTAGCTGGTCTTTATGAAGACAAAACATGCTGCACCATTCTCATGCTTCGCTCTGCTGTGACCAAATACAGTGTTCACGTTCAGCACGATAAACTCCCCACGACAGCAAGCAACCTGCATCTTTTTAAACTAGCACCATGATGAAGGACAGTGGACTGCAGCTCCAGGTTTTGTTAACTTGAAACGCCAAATGATGGTAATACCTCCATTATTCCTCAGCTTAATGGGTTCTCTCTGCTGTAAGGCTTTAAGCAAGTATTGTAGCTGTAAGAAAGGATCAGACAAACCCAAAAGCTGTGGCTCATTATCTATTAGAAACAGACTGTCAAAAACAAAAACACCCCCAAACTTTTCTAAATTAGTGAAGTCCTATTCAAGGCAAAAGAGATGGAAGATTATTTATCCAGAGGACAATCACCATACCCAGCGAAATTCATCCCAGCACGATATTCGTTCGTTGCTTCTCTCTGGTTAGTCATCTCCAGGGATGATAAAGGAGACCAGTGCCCATGTGGCTTGATCTATCTTTAGTTTTTCTGTTGAAGCTCTGGGCGTGGATCCTATTTATGATCTACTCACTGTGGAATGGGGCTGAGACCACCAATACATTTCACAGGGGCCAACAAACAACTGTCTATGGGAATGGCTTTCCATCACTGGTTTCAAGCTAAGTATTTTGGTATCATGGATTATCAGTCTTCTATCATTTTGAATATGCAGTGTTGGGAATGTAATTTATCTGCTCTAAAACATTGGGAGTTCATAAACACAGAAAGAACTGCAACTTGGTTTTGAATGACTGGTGAAGGTGGCATGAAGAGGAAGGCTGAGAGAGAAGGAGGTGGTGCAGGCACAGAGATACAGAGATACAGAGGTACATTGCCACTGCTTTTCTGGTGGATCAAACTAAAAACAGCTCTAGGAGAATGGAAATAGGTCTGTGCTGCTGCCTGACAACTGCAAACACTCCAGAAATTTTTAATGAATAGAACCAGGATTCTGAGCCTGGAGTATCTCTCTTAAAGAATTATATGGCAAAAAGGGCAACACAAAACTGAGTAAACAAGGTTTCTAAACTGTTGAGGATTTAGTAGGTGACCTACAGAGGAGCAAGTGGGTGACTGATACATGATTGCTGTCTGCCTTGATTTCCCCATTTGTAAAATGCAAAGTGTACTGAGCGGCACTTTGTGATGATAGCTGCTCTATCTTTGCAACATGTGCTTTGAGACTGACATACAAAATGTGCCAGATGAGAAACTGAAGAGCTGAGGGTCCCCTGGGCTCAGATTCCAAGGCCTCAATAGCACAGCAGTGGGAAGAATGTTGCAACAACTGAACAAGCCTATTAATATTCCTGCCCGAGTGTATTAATCATTCCATTGTGAAGAAAACAACACTTCACTTCAGAAGAGAAACCGCAGGCTTGTCGCATATCACTCATTTGTCTTACTAATGTTAGCACTCTCTCAATTAGCCTGGATTTTAAAGGGTCTTTTTTTTTTTTTTTTTTAAAAAAAAAGTTTAGTTTTTTTTAGAAAGTTTAAATGAAAAATGGAGCCGTACCAAAATTTGGTCCCAAGAAAACTCTGTTTAACCAGGCGCTGTCTCTGAGTGGAGTTCCCTTCACTGAGGTTCCTTACATTTCTCCTATCCGGCAGTGCCGGGGAGCTGGGCAGGCAGCAACAAGGAGCGCACGCTGCCTTTGCCTCTGTGGATAGAAGAGTTGGGATTCATTTTCTATATGTAGCTGGGAGGTGAGGGTTATGTACAAGTGTATCAGAGTGAAGAAATCTCTTGATTTCAGGGTAACCTACAACGAGAAGCTGGCAGAGAATCCCTTTATGTCTCTACATGGAAAGGAGGAAAGCACTGAAAATACTTGGTTCTTACTTCAGAACATGAGGCCTTGTTTACCCCGATACATTCACAAAAGGCTGGAGCTACAGTAAGTTCACAACACCAGAGATACAAGGGAAGAGACACTGAATTACAGCAGAACTTCACCATCGCATCCCCTTGTGACCTCTGAGGATGTCAGTTCCTTGTTTCGACCACCATGCCCCCAAAAACTCAGAAAATACTCTAAATAACTAAAGACAACACAGCTTCATAGTCCAGACAGCCTAAGTTAAAAAACAGGCAGAAACAGTTCCCCGCTCAGCAACTTACTGTATTTGTGGGTTTTTGTTTTGTTTTTTTTTTTCCAAAGAAGATACCAACCATTTCCACTGGTGCATAAGCAGGTCTCCTGGGAGAGAGTTCTTCAGAGAAAACCAGCAGCTCTCTATTAAGAGCCTGATTCTGTTGTCTTGTACCTTTATGGGCTCATTCAGCCCAGGGCAAACTAGACTTAAAATATTAACAGCTTTAAATTGCATTGTTTCTCATTTTATACTTCCTTCCTTGGCAACTACGTCCGTGACTACAGAAAAGACAGACTCATCCATCATCTCACTCAGATTGCGTCCCCCACTGTGATCCACAGTATGATGTTAACTCCGAGTTACTATTACTTTTTCATCCATCATGATCTCGCCTTAGTTTTCATCTGCTCTGGAATCTCAGTACTGACATTTCCTGTCTTTGAATTTTGGTTATCATTGAATCCAGCTTCCGAATCAAAGTTACATCTTAAACCCATCTGAGGGATTTTTTGCAGTGCTGGACAGGATTGTTGTCATTATTGTCACACTGGTTTGCTCTGCTGCAATAATTTGCATTGCATCTGCACCAAATCCACCAAAGCCATGGCAAAGCCTTTTTTTTTTTTTTTTTTTTTTTTTTTTTTTTTGTACGGTTTAGGTCCTTTTTGTGGCAGGTGAGCAGCATATGGGCAGCCCAAGTGCATGCCTTTCAGGGAACAGTCTAGAGGAGTAAGCAACATAAACTGCTCTAAGGGCACAATTTGCATTTCAAACAGGCAACAGCCTCAGATCATTCAAATAAAAACCCACGTTATCAGAACTGAGAAACACAAGATCTTTTTATTGCCTACTCCACACTGGCAGACAGAGCCCTCCCTTCTCATCCTCACTCCATTGTGTATGTAGTCCCGGCCTCCCACACACCCACACAGACACACACACCTTTGATCCCTGCTAGATACAAAAATCTGTTGGACTGCGTCCTCCCGGCTTCACGCTCCTGCACACTGAAGCATTCTCCTTTGCCCCACATAAAACCCCTTTCCAATCAGTCTCCTTTTTACCCTTGCATATATACACAGCGAGGACGTGGCGTGTCCCAAAACGTCGCTGTGAGCAGCAGATAACCTCTCCAGCCGCAGACTGCTCAACCTCTGCGACCCAGAGTTCACCAACCGCTTTCCCCACCCTACAGATTTTTCTTTGGCATACACATCTCCTCCTCCTGCGTGTAAACAGACAGCAGTCCCTCCCCACCACGGTCCCCTTCTCTCGCAGGCACACACAGAGGTGCGTGCAGGGGAGCGTGCACGTGCAGATGCATACGCACACACTTCAGCAGCTAAACAACAGGCCACATTTCCAGCTAGTGAAATCAGCACGGCTTCGCTGAGGTCAGTTCTTGTTTCAGTACAGGTGGTATGTTCCAGACAGCAGAGCAGGCTGCAAAACACATTTGATCAGAACGCAATCTATTTTTGGGTACTCGATTCCCTTCGGCATACTGAATTTGCTGCAAGGTGTCACTTGAACTGAATAAACATCAGAATGTTTCAGGAATATGAAAACCCCTTCCCTCTCCCCCCTTCCGCCTCTCCTTTTCCCTCCTTCCCCTCCATCAGCGCAGTGCATGTGGAGACATTACAGGCTCGACTTCACTGAAATTCCCTGGAATTAGCGGAGAGCAATAGACAGTTCTCAGAACTCCATTCCATAACACTTGTGTGGTCTGCTCTTGTTAGAAATTATCTCCCTGAACCCTGCCTCTCTCATTCTCATCAGCCCTGTATGTCAGAGCCTGGTAGCACTGGCTGACTTGTAATTATTTTTTACTATGCTGCTTTGTCTGCACTAATCCTTTGAAAGTAGCTTTACTGCACATCTGAAATATTATGATGCTATAAAACCTCTGTAATATTTATAAATCCCTTAAGACATCATAAAGAGAGAAAAAAACCTCCCCACAGAGTTCATCTAGCATAATTACATATACATTTCCCTCTGATTAATAAAAAATGATCACTTCCTTATGTAAAGATATTCTTCAGCTTTCTTTCATTAAGGCTATTTTTTTCTTTCCATGTTAAATCTGTTTCATGTGTCCCTGTATAGTAAGGTACCTCAGAAGATATTTTCCCAAAACAAAAGGCACAATGAAAGGAACCATCACAGAGAATCATCAGTTGAACTGGGAGTGAGGAAACAGCATAGTCTTTCACTGCATTTTGACATCTCCCAACTTGAGCAATTTCACCACAGAATGTCCTGAAATATCCTAAAACCTCAAGCAGCGCGGTGTGTCTTTTCACTGAACAGGAGGGAAGAGAACTGGTAAATAGTAAAAGAGAAAAAGAAAGGAAGAAAAAGAAGGGAAAAAAAGACCCAGCACTTGCCCACCCTCACCACAAAGCGGCTGGCATAGACTACCAATGGTGATTAAAGGGAAACTTGTACATACACAGCTGCAGAAGACACTGTGCACTTCTAAAATGGTCGTAAAGAACATGATGAGTGACTGGCATGGTGCGCGTGCAACCATTTAAACTGGGATTGCACAAACTGAACTTGGATCCTAGTTTTGTGCGTGTATTTCAGAAATGACTTTGAACGTGGTGTTATCCTGCTCAGAACAGCACTTGGATCACATTTGTCACCTGTTTAAATAGGATCAGGTTTGAACTAAGCTTTGAGAAAGCTTTTCATATACAGCTCCCTCTGCAGTGTTCTCCAGAATCAAATACTCTATGGCCTGAGGGAGCCACTGAGCTGCACTACTCTAAGACAACCTGAAAAGGACCTGCAAAAAGAAGAAAAATAAGAGAAAATCACTTTTTTTTTTTTTTTTTTTCTAATATTGTAGTCATTCGTCTGAATTTGCAAAAGGCAAAGATTGAGCACAGTCTATCTGCTGTCCCTTAGGCAGGATTTTTTTGCTCCTCAGAATCACATCAAATGCACCTTTGGTGCAGAGGTGACTGCTTGAGTCCGAGCTAAAAGCCAGCGGTGAGCAAAGTAAAGATAAGACAAAGAAATCTCTGCAGTACTCCCTATTTCTCCCCTGTCTCAAGAGCAATACAATTAAAATTATAGAGATATCCCTCTCCCTTACTCCCCATCACGCCGTAGCAGACCTTAGCACTAATTAACACCAGACATGCCAATCACTGCTTGCCCTAGTGAGTTAGTCATGAAAAGAGATGCACAAACCCTTCCCTTTCCAAGTGCATCTATGTTCCCTACCTTACTCGTTTGTTTAACATGTGCAGAAAAGTCTTTGGACGTTCACAGATCACTCTACTGGATGTACCTTCACTGTGGATGCGGTACTAAGTGTGAGATTTCACGAAGTCCAGTGTGATCATCACTGTTTTGTTAGAATTGCTACAGTCAGAAAGAAATACAGACCGCTTAAATGACAAACACGGAAAGAATAAAACCTACCATGTTGCTGCTGCTCCTTCCGTTCCTTCTCTGCCAACTAGTCAGCCAGCAAACACAATGCCAATTGTCTCTTTATATAGTGTCACCAAGGAACAAAAATATGCCTGCTCCAAGTTTAGACAATAGATGTAAGATTGGAAAAGTGCAGTAATTGGATCCCAATACCATTCCAAGCATCTGTTCCATGCACAGCTTTAGATTTCACAGAAATAATGCAGCAGATAAGTAGAGTAGGCAGTTGGGATACACTTGTACAGCGCTTACAATAAGCTACAGCTGAAGGGACTTTCCCGTGTACTTCTAAGTAATGAGCACAGGGCATGCACTGAAAAGATCTTAAGTGGACATGGCATCCTGAAAAAGCAGAAAGAAAAATGCACTCCTTGAGAAAATGCGGAAGAAAGTAGCAGTAAGCCCCGGGCCCTAAGATACCCCATTGCTCCAGAGCACGGTGCACGCATTCAGAGCTCAAGAAAAACAACTGAGGTTCTGTATGGGTGCAGCTGGAACTGGGAGGCATGCCGGAAAGCACGGCTCTGCAGGTGCCAATACAGAGAGGCAGATCAAGCCTTTTTTCCCTGAATCTATCGTGCAGTCCAAAAGTTGAGGGTCTAGATCTTAAGCTACTACTGCAAACTGATGGGCAGTTGTGAACTTCAAAGCATGAAAAGAAGTCATGTAGCAATGCATATGGAGTTGTGAGCAGGAGAAAACAGACAGCAGCAGAGGAAACACAAGAGCTGTGTCTCCCAGGGAATGCTCATGGCCATTAATGCCATCTGATTCATTAATCCTGTTTGATTTATATATGATTTCTACATAACAATGGGCCAGAACACTAACCGATACCAACTGGCATAATCCCACAGAAGTGAAATCATATTTCCTAAAGGTTTAATATGTGTCTGTGAGAGTACCTAAACAGCACAACTGGTCCATTAAAAACAGCAGCAACGGCAGGTATTTCAGGAACATGCACTGGCATCTGAAATACATGTCTGCATCAGTCACACTGACCTTGATTCAGGAAAGTTGTTAACCAATTAACTGAACTTTGAGACAGACATCTGTTTAAGTATCTAGCTGAACAAAGACCTTGTTCTTTCCCCAGGTCCAGCCCCTTGCAGTGCTGTCATCTCTAATCTTAGATTTGACTGCATGCTCTTCAGGGCAAGGACTGTTTTAGCTGTTGTGAAGTACCTCGAACACCTACAGGGATAACTAAGTAATAAATAAGCACAACACAATTCCTCTGGCTTTAGCAAAATTGTCTTGGATGCAAGTTGGAAGTTAGCCTCGTGTTCGTTGCTCTGACTTCAGCGGCAGTATACCGTTACCTTGTGTAATGCAGCATAAAAATAAACCCCGCGGTCCATTTGCCTGCAACTGCCCAGCTGATAGCAGTTCTGCTTGTATATTAGATTGAGTTTGGTAATCTAACAAACTGAAAGGGGATTTTTGGGAAAATCTTAGGGAATTTGATGGGTTTTGTGTCGGCAGAAAAGACCCACCATGTTCACTTGTTTAGGTGCTGATCAAGGCCTGTGCTTAACTTTAAGGAAGAAACAGACCCGCTGAAATCAATCTAGTAGCTCACGTACTTACATTTTATAATATGGTTTCACCTTTTCCGGGATCAGTGCTGTAATCCCAACAAGACAGCCAAACGAGCAGCAGCTTTGTCATTGAGTTCATTGGGTCCAGGACTTCATCCTGTGAATTTTGCGTCCTTTTTTGGAAGAACACTTGTCTTTTCATCCATCCATTTCATGAGTTTGTCCTAACAGCTCTGTTAACAGATGCTTTGTACTGTTTCCCTGGGAGTTTTGCTTTCTCTTATCTAGTATATCATCAATCATCATTATTGTCATCAATTTTCTCCTTAGTTTCTAGCTTGATCTGCAGGCATTTTCCAATAGTGCGTGTATTTTCTACATTGATCTTTGTCTTTTCACAGAATTTCTACATTAAACGAATTCTTCCAAGCTGTTTTTAAATGACATGACATGTTAGGATAAAACCCACACAATACTGTGTATTTGTAATGCACGTGTACTGAGAGACCAGAACCCTCTCTGCTTAGTCTATAAAACAAATCCACAGAGGAATTAAGGGAGACATACATCTTGGCTTTAAAGGTCTGCTTGCTTCTGGAACTGCCTCCAAATTATAGAAAGGCTCCAGACTGGAGAGGGGAGGGAGAGAAGGGGGGAATAACATAAGGACTGAAAAAGAAAGGCTTGAATTTAATTGCCCTAAAAATTTCAATCATTCAATCTGGTAATTAGAGAGCTGGCTGATTCAGAAGGCAATTCCATCTGAAAAAAAAAAAAAAAAATCCAACAAGATAATTGATGCTAAGTGAATATTTTACCTGAAATATTAAATACCAAACTTAAGTCTGCCTCCAGGGCCCTTTCTGCTACCCCTTTTTGATCTGTCTTTCTACTTCTTTGTATTTTCCTCTCACATGACTCAACAGAACAGGACACTCCTTTAGAAAATCAGATTGTCACAGGGACAGGTTTATTTGAACTCTGTGTGCTGTGAAGGAGACAACATAATGATTTATTAGTAAAGAAAATAATAATAGGAAGTCTCCTGAGATCCAGCCTGGCTGCAAATCTCAGTGAGATTTTACAGCGTTGAGTCCCTGTGTCTCTCTGGCCGTAAGCAAGGTTCGATGTCCTACCAAGGGTAACAGCTTCCTTTACAAATTTAACAAGGAAAGGCTAACAGCTTTCTTTATGATCTTAATGATACTTGCCAGAATGTTTCATGTTTAATTCTGGAGTCTCTGATGTTGCAGAATGATACTTAAAGGTAGAGCTCTGCGCTCACGCAGAGCACTGTGGATGTCAGTGTCACAGGGGTCTGATTGCACTGATCTCTTTGCAGGATGGAGAGCTGAGCTGGTTTATCACACAGTGCTCAGAAGAAATAATTGCTAATCCTCTAATATTTAATAGCCTAATGAACAAGGACAGCATCCCATACACATCCTAAAGAACTGATACAGGCCTGGAAATTAAGTAGATATTAATTTATACTACACTTATAGAGGAAGAAATGATAGAGAAAATGCATGTGACTCACACTGGATTCTGATACCATGTGCTGTTCTAAGTGCTCATCTGTGAGCCTTCTTCACAAAAAAACCAAACCTCTACACTCTCCCCCTGTCAGCAATATTAATTTTTAACCTTAAAAAAGACTTTTAAAATCAGATTCCACATTTATTACTGCTCAGGAAGACCACATCAAATATATTCAGGTGCCTCTGTCACTTATATCTTTAAAATTGCTCATGAAAATGTTTCTGCTCCTTATATCATTCACTTCTTAAAAAGACACAGAGGGCAGGACATAGTGACAACTCTCGCAGTGAGATAGAAATCCAGGTGGAATACAGCCTCTTCTCCCAAATCAGTGAGGTGAGAAAAAAGCCGCTAATTCTGGATGTTATACAGGAAATGTGTAAGTACCTTTGTAAGTATTCCAGCTATTGTAGCCTGAGTTTTGAGATCATCTCCACACCACAGCATTTCACTTCTCGTGCTGCACGCAGACAGTTTTATTTCGTGTCTTTGAATGGCATGCCTTCCAAAGAAGACACGTGACAGCTAATCATATTTGGGAACCCGGCTAGTCGTATTTGGGAACTGAAACCTCTCATATGCTGCCAGTAGATAGGGATGATTCCCAACTATTTAGAAGACATGTATCTCAGCCTTCATGCCAAAGGACTCCACTTCCTATGCATTGACCATCTCTACGTCTGATACCTAATTTGGTGCTGAGGCTAAAGGTGAGGCCAAGACTTGCATAAAGCTAGGACTCATTTGAGTCCCATCCTGACACTGTGCTCTGGCAGAATGTGCCTTGAGGGATTGCCAGCTACTACTGCTCTCTGCCCATGTCATCTGTTTGCTCTCTGCTACGTATTCTTAACATCCTCTAAGTCACAGATGTTCATTTATTCTGCAGGTGGAGAGCAGATATGCTCAGTGATTTATCCAAATGTAAATAGGAATTAACAGCAAACCAGCAAGCTGAGCATTGCCTCACCAGTTGTGGCAAGTGTGCCAACCCTGGATCAGGAGTACAGACCAAATGCCTCTCAAGTAGGCACTGGTGCAAGCACACCAGCTTCTTCCAGCTAATCCACCAGAAAGAAGTACCAAGCTGAGGTAGCTTGGTTCTTTTCCTTTATTACCTTAAATTAATGAGGAGCTCCCCTTCCTTTTAGAGCCAGGATGATTCCCTTTTCTTTTGTCCCTACAGTAGTTCTTGTAGCAGCTGATTAAATTCCTGATACAGAGGACAGGTTACACAGTGCTGCCCAGAAAGTCCATTGATTAAGCTTTGTCTGATTTCTGTAGTTTCGAGCCTGGCAACATGGTGAGTCTCAGGAAAGCTAGTCATATGTTCAAGGCAGCTCCTGTAGTTCAGGTACAGAACAGAAAGAGCTATTACAGATACCTCTGCAGAATTTTAAATAAACTAAACAGTGCAAGTCCCACTGGGAATCGTCTCTGTGTTCAGCAGAGACACACGGACCTATTTGGAAACAGCCAGGGCTGCTGTATCTGTTAATTAAGTTCTGTGCATTTGTTCAGGACACTGAATCCAACCTTCCTTCTCTCCTCTGACTCCCCCCTCCCTCCCTGAGAATTCATAGTCACTATCTAATCTGACAAAAACTGTGTTCTCTTTTATACTTGGAGGTCACTTTATGTTACTTACAGTGTGTTGCATTATGTCAAAAGGCATAACACAACATAATGAAAAGCAGACTAATATAACTCAACATGACATCAATGACATAATATGATGTGGCTACTGAAAAATGCACTGTTGTCATTGTTTGGTGTTTTCATCTGACACTTCCTTGCTATTCCAGCATGGAGCATTTGTTGCAGAATTTGGGGAGGGAGGTTATGGACAGAGCATGCCTGATTCTGCTGTGGCTCCCATCGTTTTTGCAGTTGGGTTCACTTCATTGGCTTTGCTGGGGTGCCTCCTGATTTACACTCATAAGGATCAGGCTCTAAAAATCATCACATGAATGCAATTACATTAGGAAAGCCATCAAGTAGGAAAGTGCAGCTCCTGGGAGTAAGGAAATGACAACATTGTTATAGTCCCTGTAACCTTAGCTCTGCCCTCTTGGGTAGTAAATGAGCCTGTACTATTTTTCCTTCAGGATGTCATTTCATTTTGTAAAAGTGTGTAGCAAAGCAGCTGTTCAATATTTCTTTTAACTTCATTATATAGTCTGTGGTCCCATATCTCATTTGCTGCACATCAACCAAATCCTTTTGTGGGTTAGGTACTTTTCTTCTTCCTGTTTTTATTTGCTTTTGTATTGTTCTAATTACCACAGTATATGTGTATTTCAAAACCAAGGCTGAATCTGTCTTCCCAACATACCCGCAAGGTTGAAAAACACTGTTATTCCTTGCTTTGTACACAGAGAGCAGAAGCACAAAAAGGACTCTTACTTTGGGCCCAACAAGGAGTCTGCCATAGGCAAGGCTAGAACAAAAGGCAGCAGAATCCTAACCTCCTTTTGCATTAAGTCCTTATTTTTCATTCCCTGCCTACTTTATCCTGCCCAGTTCCCCAGTGGAAAAAAGCAGACATAAGCATTTTTGTGTAAAGCTCAGGCAATAATAATAACAAAGCTGGAATGTTCTGGTCCTTCACTGAATCTCTGTGCAACAGCTCTGCCCTGTTCTCCATCCAAGAGAACCAAAAGAGAAGAGACCAAGACCAACAGGAGCCAAAATAACCAGTCTGATGGATAGTAATGAAATCTGCCTTAACTTCCACTAGAGTTTTATTCATGAAACAATCAACGAACCATTGCTAGCCTCTTCTGCCTAAAGGCAGAATATCTACTACAGGCCATGGCATTTTATATGCTGGTTGCTGTATCAAGCACATGCTTTCTGGTTGATCTAAAACATACTTTTTGAAGTTATTATTATTATTATTATTATTATTATTATCGTATACTGGTAGTAATTGGCCAAGCCAACTCGAGCCATGGCATCTTCAGTGACAGAATTTAGCCCCGTTGACTCTAAGCCAGCCTGGTTAATGGACTTGCCTTCTGTATTCTGCACTTGGAATCAGAGAATCATTAAGGTTGGAAAAGCCCTCCAAGATTATCTGGTCACCCTACCACCCCTGTCACCCACTAAACCATGTCCTTAAGCAGCAGGTCCAACCTTTCCTTAAACATCCTCAGGGATGGTGACTGTCCTCCACACGCCCTTTAGACCACTGGTCACACAGGAACTGTCGCCTGTACTGGAATGATCGGGGAGGCACTAGAAAGAGTGGGACAGATCACAGCATTTTTGCTGCACTGTAGGATTTGCTAGAAAGTACTTAGTTTCCAGTGACAATGCCTGCTCTGTCTGGCAGGAAGAGACCTCTGAGAAGTTGGGTTTAACAAAGCAGAAGTGAAGAAGTGAGGTAGGCTGGAGAAAAGCTGAAGAGCTCTGGGAAGGCAGGTGAGGTATTGACACTCACTGATGTTTGGGGCCTGTGCATTCAGAGGGAGAAAGGCTATATTCAGTTAAAATCTTGGAAGGATGGAGGAGCCAGCCCAGCACTTGACAAATGGCTCGCCCTGTCAGAAATTTTGCTTGAATCTTTTATTTAGCTTTTGCTAGCATCTACCATGCCTTTTTCTGTTAGTCTAAGATCAACTTTTCTAAATCAATCTGATATATTTATAACTGCTTGTACATACAAATATGTAATTTCTGAAAAGTTTTGGAATATATATGACACAAAGCTTCCTAAAATTTCAGGAGAAACAATACAATCTCTTCACCTAAACCCCAACCATATCAGGATGTGCTAAAATACAAGGTTCTGCCTCCTTTGTCAAAAATCCAGCGTAGCAAAAGCCAAGGTCATAAGAGATTTTTGTTTACAGAAAATAATAGCTGAATATTGACCCAGTGGCTAAATTCATGCCAGGTATTTGTGGTTTAATTGCAGATGAATCCCAGAGTATGCCGGATCACATCTTACTGAGGTTTGGAGCCACTTATGTTCCGTTGAGGGTTACAACACAAACACACACATCTGAACGGAAGATAGGCGGCAACACCACCTCCGAGTACAGCACGGATTTTAGGCTATGCCACCCATAAGAGCACTAGAAAAAAACACTGCCAAATGAGAGACGATTCGGGAATTTAAGTCAGTGAGAAACACAAGCTGAACTAGACACTTTCACTAGAAATTATGACTAGAATAGCTTGGCATTGCCTTGCAGACACTGAGTGTAGGACGTGGTAATAGGGCCATATTCCACCAGCAAAGTAGCTGTAAAAGCTATGGCCCACAAAGGCATTTAACAACTCCTTGTAAATATCATGAGTCCCTAATTTAATCCTGTGGCACTTTCCTAAAGCATCATTAGAGAAGAATCATCGTATGGCATGGGAGCAACCCCTCCTGTTTGCACTAAAAGAAACAACCCACACATCACCCAGGCTTAACAGTAAGAAAAGCAATAGGAGCGCAGTGCAGCAGAAAGGTGCCGTATTCTGACCCCCAAACAATAGCAAAAATCCATTTTTATCTCTCTAGAATGAGTGTGGTTATCTGGGATTTACTATCCTATGGCTGAGGACAGAATCCAGGCCAACATATTTTTCTTTGTAGCGTTCCCAATGCAGTGGTGACAGCACGTCCTGGCAGCGCAGGGAGTCAGGGTCAGACCCAGCCTGGCCAGGCGGTGAACACTTGTGAGACAAGCTTAGAACCTCACGTACCAATTTTATTAAAACAAGCAATGAAACAAATTCACAATGATGGCTAAGCAACTTGAAAACGCAGACTAGGTCACTTGGGACTTAAGTCCTAAATATTTTGGTGACGGTAGATAAAGCCTTGAAGAACTGTGACCCTAAGTCATGGCTGAAGGTCTCCGCTCCTGACTTTGCCAGTAATCTTTACCCTGAGCTGAGACTAATCGTGTTCTTTTAACTCAGGACCCCTCAAGCTATGCTCATTCTGTCGGTTGACTAATACTGTTGCGACATGTCTCGACCTGCTGCTCGGCTCGGTTAGCTCGCTAACCCATTTTACATTCCCGGCACTTCAAAACAGACATTAGTTATGTAGGCATGTGAGCCAACGTACTCAGAAATGCAACACAAAACCCCATGGTGGCTTGAAAATACACAGTACAGGCACTGAAACAGGAGGAAATGCAAATCCCACATGCAGACATATCATCATATTCTGACCTGTTCCACTCAAGTACCCTGAAACCATGAGTCAACACCACAAAAGTCATGTTTTAGGGGACAGAAGTTTTGAAGTATAATGCTTAATTGTAGGAATTGCATCTCAGGTGGGCTGAAACACTCCTTGAGGTGCTAGTCTGCGAAGGAAATACCTCTAATGAGCATTTTTGAGGTTTAAAAACACATGAAAGAAATCTGGGCCATGAACCCAGCATCTTGGCCAGAAAGAAAGACTCCCTGCAGCACGAGGTCTGATATCAAGCCATGAGAACAGACAAAACTGAAATGCTGTGAATGCACAGAGGGGTGAACTCGTCTAAGAAACAAATTCAACCTACATTTACCTTTCAGCAGAATTCGACACTAAGGTTTATAGCAGAAAAAGAATCTCGCTTGAAAGGAAGAGCAGCAAACTGCTCATGGGACCTCCTTTGCTTGGTAGTTGCAGGTCAGAGTATGCATGTGAGGACAGTGCTCTACAGGCTCTGTTGTACCCTTTGCAGACATGAAAGCTGCTCTCTACCAAGGTAAATAAGTGCAGGAGAGGACTGCTCTTGGCTCATTTCATCTGTGCTGAAACTCAGGCAACTGCACTGTCAGGTCAGGCCAGGTTCCTCGAGAGGGCTGACACCAAGCACACAATCTATCCCCAGGATGAACTTAGGTCTGACACTGCTGTGATACTGCTCAGCATAATTGTGGACATGATGCACCATCTCATTGAAAAAGTACAGAGCGATGCAGTGAAGAAAAAGTGCACTGGGAAGGAAAAAATGTCTGGAATCTAAACTGGAGGACCCTTATCATTAAAAACAGTGGCTCCCCACCAGCCCTTAGCCTAACTTCCAGGAACAAATGGCATATAGGTAATAGCAGCAACTGCAGGGGCAGGACCACGGCCTTCTACAGCAAGCAGAAACTAAACAAGCTTCTCAAAATGCAGAAGCAAGGAAAATACTTTTTTTTTTTTTTTTTTTACTTTTAATTCTCTTATGAAGACTGAGTAATGCTCCCTCACCATTGACAGACATTGAATTAATGCTCTATTACAGAGAAAAATGCTTTATAACCCAGGAAATTCTCTGCGTTGGCTTTCAGACATAAGGATCCCATTCAGAACTTACAGATCACGTGTATGGCTCAGTCATGGAGAGCACAGAAGAAAACAAAGTTCCTGAGGAAAGATGCTTTGTGAACTCCTGGCCTAAGGTTTTTTCTCTACTATGCCAGGCAGAAAGGAATCCCGTTTTCATTAAGATTATGAAGGCAGACACTATCCTGCTCAGGCTACCGAGTGCGCATTTCAGTGAGGTGTGCCAGTGTACAGCCATTCTAGACCCTATTTTCATCTATTGTTTGTTTATATATGAAGATGTTCTGCTCACTCATTTAACCACAGTGGTTTTCACTGTGCAGAACCTCATGTAGAGAAGCATGGGTTAGTAAAGGGATGTCATTTGCTCATCACTGAGATGGGTATTTGTCAGTGGGACATGAAAACAGGTAATATGCAAGGAGGTGTCAGCTGACTGTCATCCTATTATTCCCCTTTTAGTATTTATTATTTTTTCATGTAAGAAAATACACACTCTAATATTCAAGGTTAACAGAGGTGCAGAAGGAACTTTAGTAAATCCAGTCAACGCTTCACACTTAAGGCTCAGTTCTGGACAGCTTGCCTGCTTCTTACCAGTAAGCTGACAGACCTTGGAAGATAAAGACCCCTTGAAGACAAGGACACTATGAGTAGATTACTCCCACCTTTAGGTCAAGGAATGTCTTCTCAGACTTCAGTAGGAGCTCATGGCTACGAAGATTTTTTTTAATTAACTCACTTATCTACTTGACAGAATGTACAATTTAAGTTTCTCGTGTGTAAGATAGGATGTCTTGGTGTCCTGCAACGTTAAGAGGCTAAAAAAAAAGCACCTTGGAGCACTTCAAGTAGTTCTTTCTCATTGTAAACCATGCTTGACTTCCTGATTTGTTTGAGGAAAAAGCCACTGAGTGTGTAGACGTCTTTTATCCCTCTTAGCCACAATTCCTTTGAGAAATCCAACAGCGAAGGTGGATACAATTATTGTAAATAATGTTGGATAGAACCCAGAGCAAATGAAGGTAGGAGGATACAGCTCAACAAGAACAGAAGTGGTTTCTAATGAGAGAGGGAATATTTCACTCTCAGCATGGCTATTATTATGTCCTACACATTAATTCAGCCGAGAAGTCTTGAAGTAGCAGAATGAGTTTCTGTTCGCTAAAGTGGCATGCGCTGGAACAGATGCCTTCATTTTAAGTCTTATAGTTGTTACTTTCCTGATTCTTCAGTGAATACGTATTTGATGAGTTAAACCCTTTGAGGCACTGGACACCTAACAAACTCCCAGAACTTGCACTGAAGGCAGATATTCCTGCCTAGTTCATTCAAAGCCTTGCTTATTTCCAATTTTATTTTGATTATTGTTTTCTCTGCCTATAACAGAAATATGGGATAGGATTTATCTTCTTGAAAAATAAATTCTAATAATTCTAATAGATTTGTGAACTCAGCAGCCTGGGGACACCCGCTGTTGGGTAGTTTCTTAATCTTTCCATACAGTTCTCCTGGAACTGTCCACTTTACCCCAGACCGTGTGTTTTGCTGGTGAGTGACCAGCACATGAGCTGGTGTAGTCATTTACCTTAAAAACTTGAGGTCTTTCCACCTTTCTTTAAATCTCTCCCTTTTCATTGTTCATCAGTGTTCTGGACCTTCGCGACTTGTGCACGGGGAGACCACCGGTCCTTCCACTCAAAGCGTGAATAACTTTCTGTTTTCCTTTCCCCACTCCGACGAAAGGGCTGAGTTCCTCTGCTCTTTATGAGCAACTCTTCTCATGCTGCTTCCCAGACATACAGCTGACAGAAAAGTGCCTAATGAGACAAAATGAAGTTAAATTTAAGCAGCAGGCCAGGAAGGGTGGGGGGGATTATTTCCATGCTGACAGAAGTATCCATGAGTAACTTATTTGGCAGTGGGACTCTAAAGCCTCCATCTCCATATAGGAACTTTAGATTCCCGGATCAGCCCAAATCCTTAAAGATGAATCCTTTATGTTATCGTATTATTCAGCAGTTACTCTTTAAGCCAAACACAGCCTGAATATTTGATTTCCTAAAGGAGTTAACTCTAAATCATAAATCCTTGTGACATCTCCCATATCACAGGAGAAGCAAAAATGTCCCACACTGCTTTTTTGGTATCGTTTCCTTGTCACCCGTCTCACACATCCTTCCAGCTCACTGCGGCAGCAACTATTTGCTGTGCAGTTGTACAGCACCTAATAGGCTGGAATCTGAGCCCACAATGGTGCTTTCTAGGTGCTACTGCGAGGCTGATAAATAATTACCTGCAATTGGCAGAACAGGCTGCCGTTAGGCAGCGTACCGCTGAAGATGAGAGCAAAATTCAGGCAAGGGCTTAGTGCCTGCAGTTCTCCGCGACTCCAGCCGAGGCTGTGGTAGCTCAGCAGCTCTCAGCATCTCTGAGGATTTATTCTGCAGCGTGTTTGCTTTTGCCTCCAGTGTGCAACGTGAGGAAGCCAGCAGTGTGACTCTGAAAACCACAGCTCCCAGCCACTTCTGCCCTCAGTGCTGAGTGAGAGAGTGAAAGCTTGCAGACCAGCCGTTACCTTTCTCATGCGGGTGTCGCAGCGGGAATAAAAACAAAACATGGAGCTGAATTTATTTCTAGCCAACGGAAATTTCATATTGAGGGTTACAGGCGTCCTGTGCCTCTTAAAAGAAAGTAATAAAATGCTGCTCTCAATTACAAATTGTATTTACATTTTAAACCCCCATATGGTTTGGTGAGGTAGGGGGAGGTTTCAAATGCATTAGCAGCAGCACTGTGCCGTGATCGGTTACCATTTTTTACTCTTTGTAATGAGCAATTAATGCCTCTCCTTTTTTCTTCTCTGTCTGGCAAACTAACCCTGTGGCCATGCCAGCTCAATAGCCAGTAGACAAAGCACAAATTCTGCCTGATGCTATGAACTAGAGCAAGCAAATGCATTGAACTGACCGCCTCTGAAAAGCCTGCTGTAACGGGATTCACATGTAAGAATAAACTCAATAACAATTGATTTTTTATGTGCCTTCTTGGGCTAAACTTTTTAAACTGTAGGGACATTTAACAGTGAAGTGCAAAATTGCACACAAACATGCACAGCTTCATTTCCCTGTGCTAGAAAGGTCAAACTCTGTCCCCAGGCAGAGACAGAGGCAACGTACTCATCATCCTGAGGGATACACGGCTCTTGTGGCTGCCCCTCTGCTTTTCAGGGCTCAGGTATGTCTCTCAGTGTCAGCTGCTCAGGTGAAAACATTTTATCAGGTGCAATTTCTGAACAGAGATGTTCAGGACTGCCTACAAGGCCTCAAATATTTACAGACTCTACTCAACATCTAAAAAAAAATCAGCTCTAGATCACTGCTCTCACAGTGTTTTTCCTCTTTAACCAGGCCAAGCACTAGAGATTATCTCTAAAGATCCTGGAGACTACCAACCACTTGACGTCACAAGCTGCCTTCTCCGCAGCCTGGATTAGCAACAGTGTCAGAAGGTGATTTCACATCAGTAGCACTTCTGTAGGAATAATAAGCAGGTCCTGGGCAGCTTCATTCGAAATCTGACATGGATGTGCTAGAGCCACCCTGCAATGGGGTTTGGAGGTGCTCCCGATGTGAACAGGGATGTTTCCCCTCTGTTCACAGATACCTGTTCAAGTCACAGGGCCGGGCCGGTGTTACCTTTTGCACCTAATGATGCCCATACAGTGTCAGGCTATTTCAGTGCATATAAATGGCAGCAGTGTCCTTCGTAGCTCTGAAGGCAGTCTGCAGATCTGCTGGGAACAGGTAAGGTCCCTGAAGGGAGCAAGGCCTAGAGAAAAACTGGTAATAATGCTACAACACAGAGAACAGATGCTCAGGTTTTATTCCAGAGGGGTTATTGATGACAGGTAAGTAATGGTCTCCCAGGTGAGACATGGGAGTTTTTAAGGTAGGTACTAGGAACAATTTCTGCCTGGAAGGATAGAAAAACAAAAGAGATCCTCACAGAGGGTGTGGAATTCAGAGGGTTTTGCTAAATGTGAGCTAGTGGTTTAGCAGTCTGATTACACTTTGGTTGTAATGATGCTCACGCCCAGGTATTGCTGAACAAGCCTGGGGCCTCAGAGGTCAGAGGATGTTCCAGGCTGGAAGTCGATGAGAACCTGTGCAATACTGTACAGGGATGTCTTCTCCATGGACTTATCTCCAGAGCAGGAGTGACAGCCATGCTGGAAAAGCCTGGGCCAGATTCACTGTCGGTGTAAATCACCGTTACAGTCAGCAGAGCTGTGTCAGTTTACCGTGGCTAACGTGCTTTGCTTTTATTTATAAATAATGCATTTATGACGCCGTGGTTATAAATAGCATTTCATTAATTTTATTACTTATTTAGATATTTCCCTACAGGGGTAAAACAGAGGTACAGTTGTGTTACTATTTCTGCTTCTGTTCTTCCCAAAGTTTAGGTTGCAGCTCAGCCGGATGGCCTGCTTGGAGCTGAGGGTAAGCTCAGCCTCTCGCCTTTGGATGAAGAGCACATTTGGTGTAATTAGATTTGTGGGTTTAGGTGTTTTGTTTTTTTTTTTTTTTAGAGTACAACAGAGTAATAAAAAGAAATGGCTGTAATTTATAGCCCGGCATTTGGCAAATGGCTTGTCTGGTCTAGGAGTTTTTTAATGGCAGAAATTTAAAATTTAGGTTAGAATTTCAAAAGAGATTAGCACCCACAACTAAGGCAGATGTTCAGGGTTGCCAAGGTCAGGCATTTAAAAATCATGAATCAGGCATAAAAATACTAATACTAACTTTAAAATAATGAGAAGACAGACACAAACTCACAGCCATGGGCACAGATGGATATACAGGTACCTCTGAATAAGGCTAATATTTAATTTTGTATCACATTCACTCCTGATGTAAATTTAGTCTATTATGTTTTTCATACAGAATATAATGTTTGTGACACTGAAAATGAATCTTATAAACAAAAACATCTTGATGTTAGATTAAATATCCTTAAGGCAATCAAATTAAAAATATTTTATTTAGCTTAATAAGCAACAGTTCTCAGTGAGAACCTGGAACTAATTTTTTCTGTATGCCACACTATTGCTCTAATTTAGCTTATGAATTTGCCTTCCTTTTTTAGCTTTCTGGGATTTGCTTTCTGTGTGCATTATTTCCAAGCATTTCTCTGCAATAACAACAGCTCCCAGTTTCCTATTTTGAGTATCACACAAACTGAGATTCTCTAGGCATCATCTAGCTCTGGGGACTCTAGACTTAAGAACACTGAGCATGATAAGAATCACAAAAAATCAGGAGAACTGTAAATAAGGTGTGTTGCTTTTCTTTATCAAGAAGGCTCAGACTTTGCCTTCTTTGCAAGAGTTCAATCCTCAGCATAATGAATGCCTACTCACAAAGAGAACTTCTAAGACAAGAGCTTTCTGAAAAATATAATTGCGCTTTTAGGTGCTGAGTGCCTCGGCAGAGCAAATATGCATTAGATGGTACAAATGGCAGCATAACAAATGGAAACATTTAGTCAAAACGTATTACCTGAGTTACCGTGTACACTGTGCTCTGGTGCTGTAAATGCTTACATTCCGACAGTGTGAAAGAGGGGCCCCTTTCAAATGTAAGTATTGACCCAGCGTGATCCAAAGCCATCCACAAGCAGTGAAAGAGTGTGCCACTGAACCCTGGATCACGTCCATGGAGTGCAAAGGCAAGCACGTGAAGACGGCTTTGCAGGACTCAGAAGCCTTTTGAGCTCGCGTCTTGCACTCAGGCACAGTGTGAGAAGTGCTGATTGTATCCCACTGTCCCAGTGCATAACACCGCTGCACGGACTGATCTGCTCTGCCTTCTCAAAGCAGCAGTCCACTTCCCTGTGTTATTGTAATCCAAAGAAGTGATGCCTTGGTGCTGAAATACAGAGCAGCAGTGGCACATTAACACCATGTTACTGGGATACATCAGAGCAATTGTGCTTAGTGCTGTGTTACTTACTACAGGGCATCTCAGTAACAACACTCACAGAAACGCTGAGTACTCCTGCTGAGGTGAAAGAAACATCTTAATGGGAGACCCTGACATTTCTGCAGACCCATCTACATTCCTTCAAATCAACACAGTGTTTGCCCTAGCATGAGGTCACAAAGAGCCGCGTAAAAACTTTCAATCACAAAAAAGTCCAAACCCCAAGTCAAAACATAACTCACAGGAGTATGTGAAATCATCCTGGGCTTTGAGCTCACTGCGTGAGCTGTGGAAACAATCATGGGTAGTGAAAGAAGGGAATTTCAGAGCACTTCAAGAAAAGCCTTAACAATATTCTATTCTCATGATTTAAACACTCAGAAGTCTATAGTGGTCACAGAGCAATTCATTTGGAAGAATTCATGAAAAATGTCATTTTTCTGGCTCCTGGACATGCAGCTATGAAGGTGCCTCACTGTTTATTCAGTTTTTAAAGCAACAGTGATCCTCTAACCAGCCCTGGGAAAATTTCAGCAGACCCTCCAACAGAAAGCGCTACCTACACAAGAGAAACAATTAAACCAAAATATTTTCTTTAAAGGCATGTCTGTCATGGAGATTTACTTCCCAGTTCCAATGACAACCTGCTGTTCGTACCAATTTTGAATAAGTATGGTCTCAGCTAGAGATTTCACCTGGCACCCCCATGTTTATAACACTACAAGTCTTTCTTTTGTCTCAGTGGAAGCTCAATCCGTGCAAGAAGTCCGCAATGGAAAGTTTGTGCAAAGCAAACTAGAACATAAATACACAGTGGTCGTCATGTAGAAACTGAAAATGAAAACTCAACCTACAATAGCCTGTTCCACTTTCAAAGCTTGCATTTCAGGAAGAAATGTGTGCTAGTCAGTCCAGCTGCAATTCACATTCAAACTGAAATCTTCACCAGAGAAGATTTCCAGTGACGTGGGCTTTAGATAAACTGCAAAACCCTTTACATGGGCAAGGTCCATCCTTCATCTGCGACAAAAGAAAACACAGATTTCATTCAGAACTTTACACAGAGGATTTGGATTCATTTTGGTTTTACATTCATTCCAACCTACAGTTTAGGGCTTGATTCTTGCAGCTTGTGAAGTCATTTACACCTGGGCAGAGCGGGAGTAAGAAGCTTCCTACGGAGTGTGTAGCAATCCACACTCACCTTTGCATGTGCGTGATTATACAAGGTGTATAACCTAGTGCCTGCAGATTACTGACCAGTGCCTGAATGCAAACCCACCTTCATCAGTAACACAGGCTAAAATGCCACACTGTAAACTTGAATGGCTAAAGTGCTGGCATGGGTCCTGTGCTGCCATCCCCGCTGCAAGGCATGAAACTTCTTGCAGACAGCTGGGGCAGACGATGCAGAAGGGTAACATCTCAAACCACTTCAGCTGGAGCAATCAGATTTCATCTGATGAATGAATGTGGTCTGCCGAAGGTCTCAGCAAGCCAGTGACAGTGACTCTGTTTTCTAAGTCCAAGAGACCAAGCTCTTGCTGCTTGCTAAAATTTTATGCTACTTCTTCTCATTAATATTTTTAAGAGCTCTGCCCAGCACTGAGTCACAATTTGATCCTCGTTACTGGTCATCAGGTGAGCGACTGTGAGCAGACGCCTACCTCTAGCAAACTTGAGGCAGTCTCACCCAAGCAAACCTATGATATTCGCAACAATCCTGTATTTAACTGTGCTTTCAAGGAAAAGTTGTGATTTCACTAAAAAATGGCAGAATATTGTACTTGCAGTGTTGTTCATTTGGTTTGCTGATGGCATTTTGTTGGAAAAGTAAGATTTTTTTTCAAGTAAAATCTGATTAATCAGAGAGTTCCTGTTTCTGAAGGAAGATTTTGGATGTTTTCAGATTTCCATGCTAATTCAGAAAGAGATTAAATTTTGTGTCAAAGCATGTAAAAATATGACTGTTCATATTTCAATGTCAAAAATAAATATTGTGTCAGATTGTGAAGAGCAAAACACAAGGCAAGCAGCAAAATGTGAAAATCTTATCATGAAACACATAAATATTACTTTTTACTCAACTTGATCTCTGATAAGAAATCAGGGAAGAGTTACACAGCACAGCGAGTAGCTGCTGTAACACAACAACTGTTCAACAAATGTGGGAGAATCCCATTAGCAAGATGCTTAATCTTTAAATTAATATTAATTTAATTAAAATAGCCTACCTGGACTTGTGCGAAGCATTTGACACTGTCCCACACAACATCCTTGTCTCTAAATTGGAGACACACGGATTTGATGGGTAGACCCCTCGGTGGGTAAGGAATCAGCTGGATGGTTGCACTCAAAGAGCTCCCATCAAGAGCTCGACATCCAGGTGGAGCCCAGTGACAAACTGTGCTCCTCAGGGGTCAGTATGGGGACCGGTGCTATTTAACATCTTTGCTGGTAGCACAGACTGTGGGATTGAGTGCACCCTCAGCAAGTTTGGGGATGACACCAAGCTGAGTGGTGTGGTCAACACTCTGGAGGGAAGGGATGCCATCCAGGGGAACCTGGGGAGGCCTGAGAGGTGGGCCCACGCGAACCTCATGAGGTTCAACAAGGCCAAGAGCAAGGTCCTGCACCTGGACTGGGGCAATGCCAAGCACAAATACAGGCTGGGAGGAGAATGGATTGAGAGAAGCTTTGAGGAGAAGGGCCTGGGGGCGTTGGTTGATGAGAACATGGGCTGGCAATGTGCGCCTGCAGCCCAGAAGGCCAACTGTACCACGGGCTGCATCAACAGAGAGGTGGCCGGCAGGGCAAGGGATTGTCCCCCTCTCTTCTGCTCTGGTGAAACCCCACCTGGAGCCTGCGTTCAGCTCTGGGCCCCCAGCACAAGGACAGGGAGCTGTTAGAACCAGTCCAGAGGAGGCCATGAGGATGCTCAGAGGCTGGAGCACCTATCCTATGGGGACAGGCTGGGGGAGTTGGGGGTGTTCAGCCTGGAGAAGAGAAGGCTCTGTGGAGACCTCACAGCGGCCTGCCAGTGCTTAAAGGGGGCCTACAAGAAAGCAGGAGAGGGACTCTGTCAGGGAGTACAGTGATAGGGCAAGGGGGAATGACTTTAAACTAAAATATGGCAGATTTAGATTAGATATTAGGAATAAATTCTTCACTCAGAGGGTGGTGAGGCACTGGCACAGGCTGCCCAGAGGAGCTGTGGCTGCCCCAGCCCTGGCGGTGCCCAAGGCCAGGCTGGATGGGGCTGGGGGCAGCCTGGGCTGCTGGGAGGTGTCCTGCCCGTGGCAGGGGGCTGGAGCTGGGTGATCAACACAAACCATTCCATGATTCTATGATTAGAAATACTTAAAATGCCAGAGTGGAAGCATAAAGGGCAAACAGCTTTAGCAAATCGTGCTGATTCCTCTTTCTCCTGAAAAGGTTGTAACATCACCTGCGAAGTATCCAAAAGTAGAGTTTGTTTTTTTCTTTTTTAAGTGAATGCACAAATCTTGAAGTGTATGTTGCTCTTTTGTGTGTGTGTGTGTTGGAAACTGTTCTGTTCTATATCTAAAGGGCGATTCCCATCCAGTGCCCAACACACAGCAATGAGGTTAAATTGGTTTGGATGATATCAGCTACATGTAATTAAACCAGCAGCCCATGTCTGATCCTTTCTGTGACCATGTTAGGTGTTAAATTAAGGTCTGATTAAGAGTGTGCTGCTGCAGTTAAGGTCAAGGACTAAAGATCACAAGCTTTGTTTCATCTAATAACAATAAAGACTGTCTGGCTGCCAAATACCACAACAGCCCTTGTTCTCCTATCAGACTGCTGTCCAGCTAGAGGGATCTGATTTCACTGGTATCCCTTTTTAAACCCTACTTCTAAGAGGGTTTGTAGCTATTTCATCTGTGTTAAGCAGCACTGTGTTACCCGAGGCTATATGGTACGTTCTATATGATCAAAGCAGAAATGCAGCAGCTTCTGACGAAGAGTTATCGTGGCTGAGGGGAAAAAATATCAAGGAAGGAGAAAAAAGATACAGCGCTACAAAATACCAGGTCATGCCACCAAAGTAAACACCCACAGGTAAGTTCATACCATGAGACCACACAATGGTGGAACTGCACATGTGTTTGCTTGGAACAAATCACGGGCTGGCCCCACCAGCAGTCAGCAGGAGAGATGTGTCAAATGGGATAGATGAGAGATAAAAGCAGGGCGGTGAAGAAAAAAGACAGCAACTTATTTGTAGGATGTAGACAAGAATCAGTGCACAAGAGCTTCTCCCTGCATAAGTGATTTCCACAAAGGCAGGTCAGGAAGCATTACCAGAGCAGTTGTCTGTTGTGAGAGAACAGAATTCCTAATAGCCCAACAAAGTGTTCTCACAAAGCACGCCTGTATTAATCTCTAACAAATGCAGGGTACTGGGATGTGTTCGCCTCACAAAAAGGGGTGAGGAGCAGAGTAAGAAACCACATGGCCCCAAAATAATCTCGCACAGCCACATTGTATTTTATGTTTCCATCCTTGGGGTCC
This sequence comes from Nettapus auritus, assembly GCA_011076525.1. NCBI lineage: Eukaryota > Metazoa > Chordata > Aves > Anseriformes > Anatidae > Nettapus > Nettapus auritus. The sequence goes on from CM021783.1 coordinate 4,444,833, forward strand.
AATTTCATCATGGATACGGATTCATTTTTCAAGAGTCATCTGAAGTGTCTGTCGTTCACTGCTTTTACAGGCAACTGATAGAGTATTAATAGAGTCCTGCTCATACCTGGAAGGACAATTCTGTTATTCTATGAGACCGCACGCAGGAAAGTCATCATAGGCACATATTAAACACAATAAAACCTCTACATGTTCAGACAATTCTTTGTATTGTCCGAGTCATCCAAAATCTTAGTTGAGGTGTCTCGGTGGTTTGGATTTCAGGATTTGAGACATAACCTGCCTGCTTCCTGGGGAGCACTGGGTGAATCCCAAAGGATTCAGCGGTACAGTTCAACATGGATTAGCCACCAGCAGCTTACTGTAGTTGCTGGGCGAGAGCTATTTGCAGAGGAGGCTGTGCTGGGGGAGTTCCCACACTTCCTGGAATCTGAGCTGCGTCAGAAATACAGTGAGCACTACAGAATAGACAGGTATGAAAAATGACCTCTCCTTGACAAGAGAAGTGTGCCCACCATTAGGAGTCAGTGCCTCAACCAGAAAGCAGCCTTTTATCAAATTAAGAGTCCCCCTACACCTTGATTCCCACCAATTTGTGAAAATACTGTGACATTTCCAGTAAAATGGTGTGCTGGTCCTGGTAGAGTCTATTTTGGCAAATGAGAAACTTTTCATGAGAACACTTAAATTTCAAAACTCCAAACTTAAAAAAATCCAGTCGCAATAAAAGGGAGGGTTTGGTGTGATTCGATTCAGTTCCTGATCATTCTTGCTAAACTTTACAAACAGTTTTATTTAAGTGCTAGAAAGACTGAGCACATACCTATATCATCCAGATGGGAATGCTGAACCATCCTGACTGACTTCTGCTAGTCAAAGGAAGTTGCTTTTGAAAATGATCTATAGTTTTGAAAATCAAGTCAGTGTTAATAAGCTACTTTGCTCCCATTTTAGATACCTAAATTTAGGCACTGCAGTCTGGATCCAAATACAGTCAAAGGCAAAGTTCAGCGTAGGTGGCAAGTCAAAACAGCGCAGTCCAGCCTCTTGCTCTAGCACGAAAGCTAGATTGTGTTCTGACGTCTTGGCTACCCAGGCTGGATGACCAGGGAGCCAGCCACATGAACGTGGACTGGCAATGGCTCTTACCATAAATCTGGAGAGGGTCCTGCTTTTGACTCTGGAGCTGCTGATAGACGGATTGCTTTGGAAAACTTTCCAGCCTTGTCTTGGATGGCTGCATTACGTTATCTCAGTATCTGCAGTATTCCCCAAACTACACTTAAGCTAGTATAAGAGGGATTGTTGCTCATATTATGGTAATGTCATTTATTTATTTTACACAACTGGAAAATTTAATGGCAACCACTTCACTTCTGTGCTGTGTAGATTAGAGAGTTCACAGTAACACCTGCTTACCGGACAGATAGGAAAAAGCTCTTATACTCCTTCTGTATCGCGATTTATTATTATAGCTTGAATGGTTCCTAGTGACTTCCTAAGATTAATGTTAATATTCTGATCAGAGTCTTCCCTCTGGGGTTTTATTATGGGTTTTGAACATTCATTTCATTTAACGTACACATGGGGGCAAGTCTGGTGGTTCCAAAAATATTTGTAGTTGGAAATCACAGTGATTTTTTGTTAGGCTCGGTGCCAAAGAAATCACAAATCAGAAGTCTGCTATAGAGTAGTTCCAATTTCTTGGCATCAGAATTTCTCTTTATGTATATGCATAGTGAGATCTTTTCCCTAGCCGTGTGGCACTGCAGATTTACTCGGACGCACATTGTTCATCTGCTTTTTAAGGTTTCTGGTGGAACTAGAGAGTTTGTCTAGCTGACTGGGGATTCACTGGGATTTTATGGACTTCCTGTGTGAGCCAGAGACTGCCCATTGGGTATGCATCTTTCTCTATCACAGCTGGTGTTTTTGAACCAAAGTGTGGAGTAGAAATTTCATCCCTGATTTTTTTTGGCTGGATCGATTGTTTAGTCTAGGAACTCTAAAGGAGACTTTCTAGGTGCTGGAATTCCTCTTTTTCTTCAGTCAGCAGCTGATGTAGTATGGTGTACATCAGAGTCTAGATTCACATCTTAGTGAGCAAAGATTTATGTTCCTCCTAACGCTTCTTGACATTAATGAGTATTACAGACATGTATCCCCATGGATTAAGTTGAGAACATACCCCAGAGTGTGTGTGGAGTTTGTCATTAGGGCATCACACGATTAAAACCAACAGAGAAATTCCAAGGGTAAAAAAGCAATTGGATCTCTTCCCTTCTCTCCGCTGGAGCACATGTAAGAGATACACTTTAAATCTTCTCGTATTTCCAGCCCTCTCACACCAGTTCCTGCATTCATTTTTGGTTGTTAATGACTTCAAAGAAGAATTGACTGCCACTTTTAAGACATTTCCCATAACAACATTATGGGAAATATTTTGCTGGCAGAGAATGTTTCTGTAGCTCTCTAGTGCTCTCTAATTAAGGAACTTTTATACAGCTGGGGGAGAGAAGAGAGTACTTTTTCCCTCATCTAGCCATTTCAGGGATTGGATCAATACAATGGGATGACCCTGCACACAGAACTCTCCATTACCTGGGGATCGTGACTCCTTGGTGAGACGTTATGGATCCTACTGGAGATGCCAGAGACTGTGGCACAGACAGGCCCCAGGCAGTGTAGTGCGTCAGCTACCGTCCAGAAGGGCACGGTAACTCTGGATGCCTCAGAGCAGGGCAGTTCCTGCAGATATACATGGATGTGTTCGTTCTCTGGGTTTGGGGCTTATTTCAAGGGCAGTGCTGCATGGACACATAGTCAGCTGCATTATCTGTACATCTTGGGGACAATTTAACTGCAAGACAGATAAACTACACACAAATAATGGAGTCCTGGATGTAATTTCAGTCTCCCTTAAGGCCCCATGTAAAACGGACCTGTGGGACGGATTCAGTGTGTAATTTAACCCCCCATGATCAACTGACTACAATAAGCAACTCCGGAGTCAGGATTCTTAGATTTTCTTTGTAATATCCTAGCCATAAAGTAGAGATCATTACTGTGTACCTGGTCCATAGGAGTACTGTAGGCTGGCTATTGTCACACACGAGGGTTATTAGCTGATATAGGCAGGATTACACAAGACTAACTGCAACATGGAAACAAAACCTGTGTTTTCCCACACTTCAGATCTTTTTGAGAAAATTTCCACAGGAAAATTCTGATTTATCTCACTTGAAAGCAATGATTCCTGGCTCAGTCACTTCCCTTGAAACACACCCATTCCTCGTTCGGTAAAGGAGGGATAACAATACTTACAGAGATTTTGAAAATACTTTGAGATCTGTTAATATAAAGAGCTGTCTGTAAAGTGTTTAGAAAACTTCAAAAAAGGTGCTACATAAATGCATATTTACTGCAGCTCTCACACTCATGTGGCAGCTCTGAATGCAGAATCAAAAGCAGAGGGGGCAGCATATAAGTCAGAAAAAGAAACTGTCAGCCTTTAGCCTGTATCTTAAAGCACTTTGAAATGTTGCAGACATTCTGAGAGTCTGGTTTGCCAATATCGTATGTGCTACAGTAATTACACCAATCTGGAATTTAAGTTTTCCTGCCCTCTCCTCAGAGAAGGCAAAGCTCTTGGGAATATACACAAATGGAGCCCTAATCCTACAAACTTTAATGCATGTACCTAATGTTAGGCAGCATAGCTGACCCACTGACTTCAACAGCACTCCTCAGATGCATGTGTGGAAATGTTTGCATGATTAGAAGTTAATACTAATAAATGCACAGTTCATACAAGATCCCTATGTAAACAATCTACTTCTGCATCCAAGTGATGATTTTATTGCTGTTCTGTAATTCTGTGGAGTGGTTTTGTGAAGAAATCTTATATTCTCTAAAGCAGTAAAATGCTTCTGATAATGTTTTTCAGTGCTGGCTCTTTGGGGGCTAATTAAAAGAAATATCTGTTAAATTTATTCAGTGTTTGGTTCCTTGATAGCAAGAGGCACCTGGTGCAAACATTAAAAAGAAAAGCAGGCAGCAGCCAGACCTCATCAAATATTAGAGGCAATAGGACATCTTATTTATAAATATGAAATTGGTTTTAATGACTTCAAAAGGAGGAAATGCCAGGAAGAGCATAATATGTGCAAGCTCAGTAAAGCTGTCATGAAGATGCCAAAACCCACAAAAATCTAGAAATTGTACTTGCTCCCCCCTTTTCCCCTCAGAAAGTAAGTGACAATTCCAGCTGCAATTGGCAAAAATGTACATAAAGAACTCCAGGACTAACCAAAACAAGCTCCAGATGAGATGGAGTATCTAAGAGCAGGTCTGAATTGAACGCGCCATCAGTGGTTGATCAGCAAAGAACTAATTTATACTGAGTTGACTGCTTCACTGAAATGAATCTTGAATTTTGACACACATGATTTAATGCAAAATGCTTAAGGAGGAGAAATCCATCCTTCTTTTGGGACAACAGTTAAGCAGGCACTTAATGTTAAGCATATGCTTTACATTCTCTTGACTTCACTTTCAAAAATGCTTAGCACTGTTTCACTCTGTTGCGACTGCACACGTCAATAAATCAGTGATGAAAAGTGCCTCAACACTTAATAACTAAGTATGCTTTCAGCACTGTCCCAAAAAAGATGCAATAAATTCATGGTCAATAGACTAACAATGCAATTGAGAAATAACAACAATAATTCTTCTGAAAAAGTTCTTTCTTCATATGAGTCAAAATCTATCCTAAAGATAGATTTCATCTTAGGGCACTTTATTATAAGAAAGCATAGAAAAAGTTGTTATTTCACATGAGTAAATTTGATGTCTGTAAGATGGTTGTCCAGTTTTAGAGTAGGATGAACCACAGCATCATTTCTGATATTGAGAACTGCAATTTTGAGCCAGATACATGGCTGGGTCCAAAGAGGTAGCAACATTTATGTTACAAAAAGAATTCTCATTCGGGGTAATTCAGAAACTTAGGAAAAGTTCTAAGCTCAAAGGAATTTTGACCCAAATTAACTTAAGTGCAAACATTCTAACTTCATAAAATGAGAATGAGAACTCCATTCTAAGATAATCTACTGTGTGAAAATCTGACACGCCACAGATTGTACCAAGCCTACAAAAGACCCTCCTACTTAGTTTGACCTCTTGCAAGAGGCATTTGGACACAATTGTCCACATACATGGGATAGTTGTTTTAATTCTGGTTGGGTTGAAAAGCCTTCCAGTAACTGTTCTCCTTGCACGTAGCAGAGAACAGTATCCAGAAAAGCTGAGTGTGGAAGGTAGTTAGAATACCCCACCTATTCTGAAGCTTCTTGTGTTTTCACAGTTTTAGCACTGTATGGAGTGATCGTGGGGACAGGGGATGCAAATACCTGGTCACAGAGGAGGGAAGAAATTAGGAGACCCGATGCGAGTTTCCTCCAGAGAAACGACTTCTCTGCTCTGCCCTAAAGAGGCTTTCACGTTGTGCTAACAGAAAGTATAAGCCCATTCATGGAGGTCTTGGGCTACCCATAACCCATAATATCATAAGGATTGTGGTAGCTCATGCTGTTACTGTTGAAGGAGCACGAATGGAGATGCTGTTACAGCTAGCACACTTTAATTTTTTGGATGTGTTTCACCTGTAAAACTGCTCTGTGCATATCCTATACAGACCCATCCTGGGAATCAGACTGTATCTTAAACGTGTAAAGGAGCAACATTTCCCACACAGAGAGCAAGACTGATCCTCCACTGGCAGCAGGGCTATAAAAGAATTGGGCTCTTGTACATCAAGGAATAGTGTTTCAGGGCCTCCTGGAATACCACTGATGTGATGTTTCCAGAGGGTCAGTTCCCAGTTTTTAAGCAGCAAAATTCTGTTGATCTTTTAAATCACATCAGATGTGCCCAATTGCAGGGCAGGAATTTTCTCTCATGTTCTCGCAAACAAAACAGACACCAGTTTTCCATCCTGCCCTGACCTTTGGAAGAAGTCATCTCTGCCAGTGCTGCGCTCTCTGGCACCAGAGACACTCAGCATTTCAGTCTTGACTCCGAGGGAACCGAGCAACCTCTGAATCACCATCACACTTCCCGCAGGCTAGCACCTGTGTTTTCCTTGGAGGTGACCCCATCCAAGAACTAACCAGGTCTGACCCTGTTTAACTTATGATATCCAAGCAGCAGAATTGTTCAGACCTCCAAAATTAAATGTGAAACACCCTGTAAAGCCTCTGGACTCCGAGAGGACTCTGAGAACAAGCAACTGCAGCCAGGGAACACAGTCCCTGCTCAGAACTGCTGTTTGCAAAATACAAGCCCAGTATGCCATTGCATGTATTCGCCATTCCAAGTTTTAAGTGACTTCAGTGACAGGACCTTGCTAGGTTTAGGATGAGAACAGGTCCAGACGAGGGGGAGCAGCAGAGTCTGTAGCTTATAAGGTGACTCATTCCTACCAGCCCTATATGGGAGCCTTCTGCTTCCACCGAGCCAGGTGACATTTAACCACTGAAATATTTAACCTACTTTTTACAAGGATGTACATCACTGACCATGATAAAATACAGGGATGTGGGAGAGTCAGGATGCAGCCTTTTCACTGCAACTCCATATAAAGAAAAAAAAAGGCAATAAAAAGGAGGTCTTGACATAAGGAAAACATCCCAATGAAATCCTGCCTTTTAATCTTGGCCACAATCTCTCTTCTCATCATCTTCCCTGCTTTTTAATCCTTTGCTGCACTTAACATTTTTATACTCATTCACTTTATCAACTTCACCTGTCTCAAAAGTCAGTAAAAGAAGAGGCCATAGTTTCAAAATACAGGCAAATGAACTGAGGCATCAAACTTCTCAACTTCTCCAGAGGTGCCAACTATTCAAGCTGTCAGAACTTCAAAGCAATCTATGGATGATCAGTGCCTTTAAAAATCACTTAAGTGCTCAAAGAGGAACATAATGCAAAAACACAAAGGATAATAATTTCAAACGCATCTGATTGAAGAGTCAGTATTTTCAGAAGTGATTTCAGCACTTGGGAATTCAAGAACTACTTAAAAAAAAAATCAAATGTCTTCTGAAATGCATAGCTATTTTTTAAAATGTTATACAAATACCATTTCTGATAACATATTTACCTAGGCCCTCCTCAGAGAGGGTTGCATTCAGTGCACCTAAAAGTTACTCCAAGTTTGATCACATTCTCTTCTACACAAGCTCCACCAACACTGTGGTGGAAGAATAACTTCCCATATTCATTGGCATGAAGCTGCCATCTGTTCATCACTAAGCCAGCAATAGATTCAGAGTCCTGCCATATTGCATGTGAGCTGCCAAAACACTTTGAGAAGAAGGAAGAGTTTGCTAAGTGTACTGAGAGATGGGCAAAGCCAAGCATGTCATGGCTTAAGCCAGCCTGTTGATATAGGAGGTTTACAGCTGTCATTAGGGAAACAGAGAAGGGGGCCAGTGTTGTAAACTCACACCAGTGACAGCTAGAGATCAGGAAAAACCATTTCAACATATGACAGCATTTTACTGGTGAACTGTTGGACTGAACTTCTGTTAATATTTATCTGATTTGCTGATCTTTAACATTTGGTCAGCTGCTGGTAGCAAATACTGTCAAACCAGCCTGAGGCCTTCACAAGATAAGAGTGTTAACTGGTCAAAGTCATCGATTAAAGCCTAGCAAGTCTTCCTACCAAAGGCATCTAGACCTAAAGGGGTCAATCATCGTTTGAGCCCTTTGGACTCTTTTGTAGATACTAAAGGCAGTGGGGAGGCCTGGATGCAATGAATGTGGTTTGCATGTATGATATACCTACACTACGAATTTGGTCAATGACAGATGGAACAGCTTGACTGTGCAGACGTCTTGGTCACTGCTTCTCAAGCTCCCAAGAAGCATCCAGCCACCATCTCTACCCCATTTCTACCCATTACTGTACATGCAGCTGAAATTCAAAGCAGCAACAGTTAACCATGAGCACAGTGGAGTTAACATCTTTGAGACATACTGGTTTCAAGACTTGCTTCTCCTTGGCAAGACACATTTTGAACAGAAAGATACATACTGGTTTCTCTGTCAGTGTTGCTGAGGAGGATGAAGGTTCTCCCTTCACTTGAGACAGTTTCACAATAGCCTAGCTCCTTTGAACCTAATGAAGCTTTCCTCATACCATCTCTACAGGGAGGAAAGGTTCAGAGCCACTAGGAACTCAGGATCCTAAGACTGCTCTGTATTACATTTGTAGCCTTAGTCTGCTGTGTGATGGTCAGAAGATTGAACTCTTGAACTCTTTGTTGTTTTTTAACCTTTTGTGAGTCTTTGAGTGGGCTGAATCTGGAAATGGTAACAACATGCAACGCTGGCATACCAGACAGTGCCTAACATACCAGACTATAATATTGGTTGGAATATTAGATACCATGATGTACCTAGAGAGGAACAATTTCAGCAATTGTAATTGATTTTGCAAGGTAAAATTCTCATCGCTGTAACCATGTTAAACTACAGACTTTTTTTTTTAGAACCTCTTTTCTTTGATTGAGTTCAAGCTCTTTCTTTAGGATAGCATTTCAGTTTGCCTTTCTTAAGGTAGATAAGATTCCCATTATATATTTCACTGCATTCATTTTTCTTTGGTTTTCTCTTCTCTGATACCACATGCCACTTCTAATATGATTCAAGCAACCTACCTAGCTACATCCAAAAAAGGTTTTTCTCCGTTTGTCTCCTGGCCTGAAGTGCTGCTCAGATCTCTCTCACTGCAAGAAACCTTCCCCTCTTCTGCTATTCATCATAGCAATTTCACATGCTCTCTTCAGCTGTTCTCTCCATGGGTTGGTGAAGCTGGTACGGTTATTATCCTCTTTATCCTGTACAAAGTAAAAAAAAAGATTATTTATGGATAACACTGGAGACCACCCATATAGCAAGAAAAATTGAGAAAAACCAGTTGTTTTCATGCTCAGGGCAGTTATAAGCATACATAGCTTGGATTAGACAATCTTTCCCATTCAACTTCTGTTCCTCAGTAAATATTTGTGACTTTGCTGATAAAGCAATGCTGGGTTTCTCAGCTGGATTTCCATGTGGACAATAAGCTGTGGGGCTTGAGTACGGGATCTCATTCTATAACATGATTTCTTGAATAGTCACTTGTTCCATTCTCTATCTCGGTCATGAAAAATCTTTTCAGGAATCAAATGGCAGAACAAAGTCACTAAATACAGTTGCTTTGACTGCGTTATTGATTGCTTGTGAGGCCCATAGCAATAGACGGTAAGGGCTCAAAGGCAGTAAAATTTCTTATTGTGACCTAAATGCAGGCAATTCGCATACAGGAAATTGCAACATTGCAAATTTAAAAATACATATATTGTGTGGTTTCTATTTGATGCACGGTATCTTGCTTTAGTTCTGTTGTACTCATGAGCAAGGCACATTCCTTCTTTGTGCCTGCCCTATCTACACAGACTAGAAGCTTCTGAGGAGAGTCACCACATGGAAGTACGAGCTACCCCTTGTGCAGCTCATTCTGGGGGTATGTAGCTATGTAGCTCAAGCCTGGGGCTTTGAACTACATGAAGCTGAGAGGCAGCTTCAGACAGCTTTCATGCCAGCAGGAACGGTGACCAGCACCAGCTCTAGTGCAGGACTGCTGACGGATCTGAATTCCAGCTGGCCAAAGATGCTAACTCTGAGGTCAGCACCAGCAGCCTGCCTCTGACCCAGCTTTCCATTCAGCCCAAGACATTTTGCAACTGGACACCTGGAGAATTGTCACCACCTGCCACCTGTAAATTGCTCGCCAAGTACCTGCAGCTCTTCAGTGCGCATAATCTGCATCCAACAACTAAGCCCCAGGAAGGTTTGATACTTGGCTCAGGGGTCAAGACTGTTGGCCACTTCCAAATTCACCAGTTTGCAATCACCAAGCTCTTCCCAACTGAAAAAACTAAAAAATAAAATTAAAAAAAAAAAAATCCCTCTTTGAAAGAAAAGAAGCGTAGGAAGAGAAGGGTGATTTCAAGCTTCAATTTTACAGTTTTTTCCCTTTCTGAATTAATAACAACCCTAAGACAACCCTTTCGCCCACAGATCTGCTTTACAAAGGCAACAAAAACGTCACTGACACCACTTTGCAGCTAGAGAAATGGGAGCGCAAAGGGGAAAGTTATTTGGCTGAGAAGCCCTCAGGAGACCAGCAGCAGAGGTAGGAACACGAACAGTAATCTGCCGAGTACGAAAAGTTGCCCCACGTACATGCTGCCTGTAATTATCACATTTCTAACGCCAATAAATTCTTTGTTTAGCATTCTTTGTCCTTCTGCTACGGACAGACTGATGCAAGAGCTGTTTAGCCCTCTCTGACCCCCTTATCTCTCCTTCTCCTCCCTCCCCAACACACACATTCCGGGTTAGTCTTCATCTGACAGCAGAAGTCCCGTTAGGATGGACTTATGGGTTACACTATTAAAGTTTCTTTTTTTTTTCTTTTTTTTTTTTTTTTTTTTTTTCCCAAGGCCTCTTTCTTGCAGCATTGGCTCTGGTATTTAAGAGAGAAATTTTATGTTTTGTGCAAAGCGAGATTAGGCATGTGGGAGGTTCAACGTGTTCAATAGGTAGTTGAGACAACATCTTCTATATAAAGATTATTTCAAAATTGCACTCGGTGCAAGTTACAGTTGAATGCACTATTTAAATGCAGCCTTGGCTTTTTTTGCAATTTCCTGCCCAGAAGAGCAGTTCTCTAACTCTTTTGAAATAAAAAGACATAAACATTGGAAGGATGTAAGCAGTCAATTGACCTCAGCAGTGCTCAGCCCTGGTGCTAGTGAGGAATTTTCCAACAACTTTTTTTTTCATTTTGACAGAAAATGCTGATCTCTCAGAACTGGAAATCTTTGTGGGAAACACATCAATTTCAACAAAACGCTTGCTGGGAAGAATCTCCCACTCCAACTTGAGACGGATGGTCTAAACCTGATTGGGAAAGGATCCCCGCACAGCCAGCAGCCCGGCGGTTAGCACATTCCCCGATGATGTGGATTTATACCAGCTGATACAGGAAAGATTGAGATGGCTCCAAATAAAGCAGAGCAAGGATTTAACACAGTCTTCCCACAGTCCTTGTAAATGCCCTAACATCTGGGGAACGGAACATTGTCTCTCCTCTGCCCCAAGGAATGGGATTTTATGAGTCAAAGCCAATCCACCAGGAGCAATTTTGCATAACAGATCGATCGTGGCCAAGGAAATATTGTAGATCATAGACTTGAATCCTGATTTCCCACATCTTACAAGAACGGCCTTGGAACTCAGAGATGAACCTCTTTCTGTTCACTTGCTCTCCCAGTACCAAGAGGTCCTATTTTTATTTTGATGAGAAAAAAAAATTTAAAACCTCCACATTTTTCCTGAAACAGATGTTTCACTTACTAGCCAGCTTTACTCAGCATTTTGTAGAAGAGAGTCCTTGGTCTGATACCAGATGTTTAACATCTGCCTGACTTCGGGTTTTCCACTGCAGCCATTTCTTTAAAAAGTGGCCAACACGCACAGAGCAAGAAGTACTTTCTATTGACTACAATAGACTGTAAATCAGATGCCAAAGTTTTTGACAACTCCCCCAAAATGTTCGTGTGTTTTTTCAACAACAAAAAGACACGTTCCTTACAATAAAGCATCATTTAAAGAGTCACTGCAGGAGCCCACACGGGAAGCGAAGGGGTCCGATGCTTTGCCTTCTGTGCAGCGCTGGACTTTCACACCCATTTTGTCCGTTCCTGGTCTCGGAGATAAGTGGCAGGACTTGTGCAAGACCCTTGCATGGCTCGAGTCAGCTGATCTTCTTGCTACAGCTCTGCAGCTACCGGAGAGCTGGTTTCCACTCCCTTCAGCTGGAGACTGCTCCTCACTGTGGTCTTAAATATTGCAAGGTAGTGTGGAGAAAAAGGAGGAAAGGATAATCAGCTAAAGAACACTGTGACCTCCTGGTACTGAGGATGGCAACAAGCGGTTTTCTCAGAGGGCCAGAGATGTACCTAGGTGTAGCAAAGGGCTGTGAGATACAGCCTCGTCTGTTCCTCTCTTTGCCAAGGCCGGTTACTGGAACCCTCTTTCTGAAAGCGCTTGGGCACACAGGAGGAGTGATGCTGACAATTGTTTCTTTAACCAGTCCAACAGTTTCCATCTGGAAAAGAAGCTTTTTTCTAACCCAACAGTATAAACTAATGCTTTGCTCGGAGCTAATCCTTCTTCTAAATTAGGAACTGAACTCATCAGTATTTACATAGAAGTGACTGGTAGCTGGGCGACAACCTCAAGGAGCATTAGCTGAAAGGTGCTGAAGAGTTATAGCATTATTCTATCACTACTACAAGAAGAAAAGGAAACTGTACATCACAGGGAAGGCTAACCAGCTGCTAGCATTACATAATAGATGGGTTCATTGTTGATTCAGTAAATGCTAAGGATACGGAAATTTATCTAGAAAGCCAGATACTCTCGTGTCCACATTAAGGATTTACCAAAATGTATGGTTCAGACATACTATATATTTCTCGGTTAATTCTCTTTGCATGCTGGCTTACTTCATATCTTTTTCCCCCAATATTTTTTTCAGATAAATATAAATTGGAGAAAAAAAAAAAAAAAGTGTGTTTAAGCAAACAAACACCTCGTCTTACCAAAATAATTGAGAAAAAAAATAATTTCCACACTTAAAAAGACCCAGCTCTGCACAGCACCTACTGTATCTGAGGGAGATTTAAAACTCCAACACAGGCAGGAGGCACATCACAGCCCACCTTCAGAAGGAGAACAGCTGCAGCTGAAGGGGAAACTGGAGGACTAATGATCGGTTAAGTACTCTGTTGCTGCTGTCAGGATGTTTACAACATACCACGGGGAAGATGCACAAAAGGACTCCTTAGACAAATGCTGAGTATATTGACAAAGGATGAAAACATAACTTATAAAAAAAGTCAACATTTGTTAAATAAAACACGGTGCTGAGACTACCGCTCCGTTCAAAGCGAAGCCAGGCAATTTTACAGGTAACTGGAAAAAGTGGTGGGAGAGAGAAAACTTGTGCTTGTGACAGACACCTGGTGATTACAAACTAGAACTGGATGTTCACTGAGATAACATTAGCTACTATTTGTAATTTCTTGCATCTTTGTTTGCAGAATGTAGTTGTGGTTGCTGGGGGTGTAAAATACTGACGGCTTGTATCCTCGCTTGGAAAAGAGAGATGAGGAAAAAGAGTCACATCTGTTGTGCAGGTAGGCATGAACGTACGTAAGAATACGGACATGAACATGTTTGGCAAACACGGCGTGTGGATGGAAGCTTTGGGATGCTGATAACAGGAGCAGAGCCCTGGCAGCCCTTTCGCCAGCAAAGCCTCCACGCTGCAGCTGTACCAGACATAGGGACAAATAAGATAACACGCATAATCTCACCGCGCTATCTAAACTCTGGTTCCAGCTTTGCAGGAGGAGCAGACTTTCCAAGAGTTCAGCTGCCATTTAAATAACAAACCAGGTATCTCGGTTTTCCAGAGAGCGTGAAAAATCCCGGCTATCGCCGCTCTATATCCTGGAATCTATCAGCATAGCTAAGTGTATTTCATTTGTAGCTGCAGAGCTACATCAATTTACACTAGGCAGGGAGCTTCTGTTTCCAAACAGACCATGAGAGACTTACGACCCACAAATCAGTCCAGAATATCCTTGGCTCTGTTTCAGGATGCAAATACTGCTTTTTCTCTTCAAAATATTAAAATTGAATGATGCAGTGAGGAGGCCTTTTCTACCTATTTTGGTTATGGGTCTTTTGAGAGGTTGTTTTGACTATCAAGTAGCTTTTAGTGGTTATCAGTGACCACAAGATCAATCTGCGCTCTTAGAAAATAAATACAATTCTTGTTTACAATAAAAAGCAAATGTGCAAGTAGAGAAGAAAAGGAGAGAGAACAGGATTAATAAATTACAATTGTTAGCAAGCACTAACGTGTATCAAAAATGGCAAATCCTCTGGAGTACGGCTGAGCTTCTTTTATTCAGGTCAATGACTCCTTTTGCGATTCCCTTCTCTAAAAACGAGCATTTTTCAATGATTTATGTATAATAATCTCCACATCAGCATATCTTATTTTTCACTATTTGTTTGTTAAACATGCAGGAAGAATCTCATACTGAAGCCCTTAGCCTTGAAAATACAACTGGGACAAAGGCATAAAAATATACATATAAAATAGAAATATTTATTAGTAAAGCTCATGTTTATGGTTTGACATGTAGGTAAGGAAACAAAAAACACACCATTTTAGATTGCTGAGTAGTTCAGACTTTAATGGTGTGAGTTTCAGACAGATACGTGAGGGCTGGTTATTAAGCAAAGAAAAGAAAATCATCCATCACAGGCCACCTGAGCAGGAAACTGCAGTAAGCTTTGTGGGGGCACCTTTTCCTTGGCCATCGAAGCACATCTCTCTGCTGCCTGTAGGACTCGGAACTGGGCACAAAAAGGATTGTTATTTGCATTAAGATGACTTGAGTCAGTTTAAACAGATCTGCAAATTCTCCAGCTCAGGGTGGGTTTCTCTGGCCAAGAACTTCATCACAGAAGCTTTTCAGCCACCTCTGCTCCTGTCTGGTTCCTATATAAAACCCGCGTTCTCCCAAGTGCTCCCCCACCTCTGCTGACCCACCCCGAGTGCCTGTTTCAAGTGCAGGAACTGGCATGCGGATTTCTTGAAAACAATTCAGACCTCTAAGAAGCGGACACCCCTTTCTTTACAAAGATTTTCACCATCCAATCAACCCAGGAAGGAGCCCTGTGACAAAAAGGATGTGATTTCCAACAGTGAGTCTGAACTATCATCTACGGTGAGGACCAAGACCACCTCTTACCAGGCTAGAAAAGTCAGAGCAAGTCTCACGTGACCCCACTATGCACACCCCATTGGATTATTGTACTTGTAACCCCACAACTGGATTAATTCTCATTTCCACCCTGAAGACTTGAAAAATGCGGAATTCACATATGGAAATACCACACTAGGCAAAATGGCACTGCGTATGAAAAGTGACAGCACTTTGGAGGTTGTAATTTCTTATAGGAGCTACTCAGATAATTGTGATTGAACACAAGTGACAATCCCAACAGATTCCACTTGCAGTACAAACGACCTTTGTTTCCAGCTCTGTCGGTGCCCTGCTCAGGAGTGAGCCAGCTCTGAACAGAGCATGAAGAGGGGCCTTCTTAGTTTGTAGGCACGGGCAGGATGGAGCACAAAGTGGCCTTGCTCCTGCTCGTACAGTACCTGTCCCCCAGCGATGAGGAAGATTTCATTCTCTGTGCTGCCGGTAGAGAAAGTTTCACCAGCGTGAAATCCATTTTTAAAGTCCCGAGGGAGGCAGGGGGGTGGAACTGATAGATGAAATGGCACATTTCCAGCACCTTCCAGCTAACAGGCCTGTCCCACCCGGCCAATCTCTGGCCAAGGCTTTAAAGACAACCGAGCCTTCTTACTAGAGCTGTACTCTCAGAATTGACTGGGTACTAAGTAGGCACTGATGTCCATAAATATTTCACAAGGAAAAGAATGCATTTCCCAGGCATTGACTAGCTACATATATTATTTATATAAAACCATAACTTAAGTTGAAAAACAATAAATGGTTCAACAACATACCTACTCACAACCTCCTCCATTACTAAGTAAAATGGACTCTGGCTCTTCCTCAAGACCTCACAACTCTGCAGAAATACAATGAGACCCGTACATAAACATGACCTATAGAGGTGGAGCACTGATTGTGGTCACTTCACCAATACCAGGTAGCCAATTACATGGGCAAGGGACCATAAAAGCCTGACATTCATTTACATGTTCTATTTGTATTATACTTGACACTCCCGTTTGAGATCAGGTCTCCCACTCTAAATAAAGGGCTGACGATGCACAAGGAAGTCGTGTTATCTCCTAGTTCATAAACAAAGGGTTAGAGCTCGGGGAGATAAAGGGCTACATTTTCCACTGCCATTCACCCAGCAGAGCTCACTGATAGCCTTTTCGAGAGGAGTAAGTTGCTACAAAAAAGATGAAGGTCAGGAAAACCAGAGATTGCACATTCCAGGGTCACGCCAAGAGCCTGCTAAAGAATTGGGAGCTGAATTTAGCCTTCCCACTTCCCAAATGACTTAGCTACAAGACTCCCCTTTCTTGGTAAATGATCATCAAACAGTTTTTTTTAATGACTGCTTTGTCATTCAACCTATTCAGCTCTGTAAAGGAGGCATCCCAGAGGAGGTGCAACAGAATAAAGCTCTTTTGCCTGAAGCACTCGTAACATTAATGGAAGGAAGTTAATTCTGCTGCTGAAAAAGGGTTAAGTGAGTTGTGCTAGCTCACAACCACAGCTAGGGAGAAGGGAAAAGCTTTTGGAGGGGAGAAAGTAGATCTGCGATGTAGGCAGAGCCACCACCATTTATGTGTTTACCACTCAGCTGGCAGCTAATGGCCCATGTATAAACTCAGGATGAAAGTGGGTAAAATAAATTGCATTCTTTAAAAGAGCCATCTCTTCTTTCACTGGCACTGAAAAAGCATCTGAAACGAACCCCAGAAAGCTATTTTGAGTTTGTTTTTTTGGCAAGACACAGAAAGTGCCAAGATAAAGTCAGTCAATTCTGTATCGTGAATTAAAAAAAAAAAAAAAAAAAAGGCAATAAAAACAGTGGAAGCTCTGGAGACGAGACTCACCTCAGTGCAGACAGCAAGAAGGATATTTATGCACTATTTGTACCACACCAAGTGCAAAGTTTGCCTTGCATCGATTATAATGCACATTTCAAAGATCCTTCCAAACTTTGGCAGAACACTGCTAATGTAACACCAGCAGGCCGAAGAAACAGGGCAGCCCCTCTGGACAGAGTCAAATGGCACGTTCCTCTCCGCTCGACACTCCGCCACCACGCAAATCCTGATAAGCAAGCACGGGGAAGGAGCAGGGCAGGCCGAAAGCTGCAACACGACAGAGCTGTGTTAGTAAGGGACCGTTCCCCGAGCATCGCCTGGTTGCTTCCGAGCTCTTCCTCCGTCCCCTTCGCTGCCTGGAAGTGAGAGGACTTGGGTGCTGCTTGGTGTTACCGGGCTGTGCTGGGGCCAGGCATCAGCCACTGTTAGCAGACAGAGGGGATGTTGGAGATCTCTTGGGGATCTTCAAAAGCTGGCTGGATGCGGTCCTGGGCAACCTGCTCTGGGTGTCCCTGCTGAGGATCAGATGAGCTCCAGAGGTCCCTGACAGCCTTAACCTCCTGTGATGCTGTGATTCTGTGATGTTACGAGGCAAAACTGACCGCTGCGCTGCCTCCCCCACCGTCACTGCTCAGTGGGGAGGGAAAAGCAGCAAGTTTGTGAAGGGACAGGGAAGAAAGGTGTCACTGAGGGCATCCCCGAGCTCTGCACAGCACAGCAGGAGGGAGGCCTGAGCCTGCCCTGATTTCTCCATCACCGAGGAGCAGAGAAGGGCACGGATCTGCATCCCACCTGAAACGCAGCTCTCAGGAGCGAAGCCCACTCACTTACGGCAGTATTACTGGTTTATATGGCAGGTGTGAAGTAATTCAGTTCGTTTGGATCCAAGAGCTCTCAACAAGAGACAGAAAGATAAATAACCTTGGGAAATGGGGTGTTGACAAGCAGAGACTTGTGGAAAGTGACGGGAAGGATCAGGAACCTGCACACCCAGCTCCCCGCTCCCTCAGCAGCCTCAAAGCACCCGCTCCATCAGAGCCTTGGCTGCTCTCCGCGTTTCTCTTTCCATTGACAAGGCATTTCAGGGAAGCTCTGCTATGGCTGATGTAGGCCATCAGCTCTTGCAGCCGGTCCTTCCAGGGCTTCTCCCCATGAGGATTTCTGATGGCAGCTACCCTGAAGACATGGCCAGCCCTCTGCTGCCACCTCACCAGTAAGGCCAGGCTCCGTTGATGTGGCTTCTTTGCCCCAGGACCTCTTTGCCCCAGCAAGCTGGTCCCACCAGCCGAACATGGAAGCAACCAGCAGGAGGTAGTGAGCAACCCAATGCCTTCAGAGGATTTTTCAACCATGTCATCGAAGATCTGAACGCATCCCCAGCTTGGCTTCAAGCCCCGACATCCAACACACCTCTAGGTAGCTACTTGCTCTGATTTCTGCAGCGATAACATTTCAGCGACCATCTAATAGAGCCGAGTTAGACCCCTGAGAGGTTCACATGAACGTCCCATGTGCACAACGTCCGCATCCCCTTACAGCCCCCGGCAGCCCACACGTGATGCAGACACCTCCTGTGCATCCTCAGCACAGTATAAAAGAAGACAGAAGGGTCGTGTCCAATCCAAGTCCCCTCAACACCAGTCTCAAGCAGATGTGGATTTGTTCAGGCTGCTTGTGAAGGCCTGGAAAAGGAAATCCTGACACAGCGGTGTGAAATCACATGCAGCTCTGTCACTCTAAGGGCTCACACTATAAAACCTTCATTGCTCCAATCCGTGAAGCAAAATGACAAATGACTCCAGTCAAAAGCTTGCAGGCAGGACCTAAATCTTCCGCCACCCCCTTTCTGCGTGAATTAATTTTAGGTGTTCTGTGAGATAAATTGAATTTTGCACTCTTCCAACTGCAGAAATAGATTGTTCTAGTTATTAAAATAAATATATGAAAAAAGTGAAAGAAAAAGGAAATGCTAAAGCAGTCAAAAGTCAAACAGTCATGCCAAAGAAACCGCAGCGGTACTCAAACACTGGTGCTACACTTACACAGAAGCACCAAGCAGAAAAAAAAAATAAAAATAAAACCATGCACACACCTCTTTTCAGAGAGCCTTTCTGGAGGCAGTTTAAGGTTAAAATAAAAGGCTGCCATTCAGCAGATGTCATCGTTTATCCTGATAACCTGCACTGCACTAGCGGATTGACTTCTGTGGGATCAAGAACAGGCCAGGAGGTTTTGCTCTTCTGCTTACACCTCCGGCAGTGTCAGAGCATTCTCTGATTGGGTTTTTCATGCCTTAATTACAGATTTTACCCATCATAGTTATCTTCTTCAGCCTTCCTCTGCCCTCTTCCTCTAGGCACCGTTTTTCTCCAGCTGGCTGAGTTCAGTGCTACACAGAAGACACTACAAAACCTTCATTGTCCAGGCAGCTGCAGTTGGACTTCCCAGGCCACAGGATGCAAAGTCCTCCTGAAAGCTGTCTTGGTCCCTCAGGTACCATTTACCTCCTTGCTCGCCGCAGTCCTACACATCTGGTTAACATACCTACCTTCTACCAATATTTCAGCAAGGAAAAGCCCTCAGGCCGTAAAAAGGGAAATAAATGCCTACAGGGAAGCCGAGGAGGGACCCTTTGTCAGGGAGTGTAGTGATAGGACATGGAATAATGGCTTTAAACTAAAAGAGGTAGGTTTAGATTAGATCTAAGGAAGAAATTCTTTACTCAGAGGGTGGGGAGGCACTGGAACAGGCCGTCCAGAGAAGCTGCGGATGCCCCAGCCCTGGGGGTGCTCAAGGCCAGGCTGGATGGGGCCCTGGGCAGCCTGATGTACTGGGATGTGTCCTACCCATGGCAGGGGTCGGAACTGGATGGTCTGTAAGGTCCCTTCCAACCCAAACCAGTCTATGATTCCAAATAATAAATAGATAGATAGATAGGTATCAGATTATAAAGCCTCAGAGATTAAAATTAAGATACTGACATCTACACATTTGTATATTTGGGACCCCAAGACTATCAAGCAGGGATTATCACTAAAAGGGCGTGCGTCTTCCAATGTCCCAGCCACCATCGGACCAGGACCACTCAGCGGGCCGATCTGACCTTTTCAGGCATCTGTTTTCTGACGATTGCTGATCAAGATCAACTGGGACTATTTGATAGATTTGTAGAAAAAAAACACATTTGAGTGAGAGATGAGGGCACTTCATTTTTAAAGTGCCTTTTTTTTTTAACTGAACAAACTTTGAACACAAAGGTTTCATTTCATCTCAAAATATTTCCTTTGACTTGAAACAAAACTCTTCTTAATTTTTCGATTCAGCCAGCAAAACAAAAAAAGATCAATTATTTCCACCGTGCTGCGTAGATTTGGGCTCTGAACAGATTTCAGTACAGAAGAAAAACAATCAAGTGCTGTATTGCTAACTCTGACCAATTAATTCGTAGTTCTGCAATAGTGGATTTTTTCTTAAAGCCCCAGCTTCTCAAATCATGTGATTACATGAAAATCTCAGCTTTCATTA